>VMDO01004480.1:0-124823 GCA_007922755.1 Pedetes capensis | reverse complement strand
TGCCACTCTCCCAAACATGATGTCCTTCTCCAGGGATTGTTCTCTCCTGACTACATGTCCGAAATATGTAAGACGCAGTTTGGCCATTCTTGCTTCCAAGGAGCACTCTGGTTGCACTTCTTCTAGGACAGATTTGTTGGTTCTTTTGGCAGTCCATGGTATATTCAATAGACGTCTCCAGCACCACAATTCAAAAGCACCAATTCTTTTTCTGTCTCCCTTGTTCAATGTCCAGATTTCACAACCATATGATGCCACTGAAAATACCATGGCATGAGTCAGACGCATCTTCGTCTTCAATGTGACATCGTTGCTTTTCAATGCTCTAAAGAGATCTTTTGCCACAGCTTTTCCTAGGGCAATGCGTCTTTTGATTTCTTGATTGCTGCTTCCACGGGCGTTGATTATACAGCCAAGCCAAGCAAAATCTTGGACAACCTCAATCTTTTCTCCATTTATTGTGAAATTGCGTGCTGACTCCAGTCATTAGGATTTTTGTTTTGTTGATGTTTAGTCGTAACCCATATTGAAGGCTATGATCTTTGATCTTCATCAGTAAATATTTTAAATCTTCTTCACTTTCAGCAAGCAGAGTTGTGTCATCTGCATAACGCAGGTTGTTAATGAGTCTTCCTCCAATCTTAATGCCACGTTCTTCCTCATAAAGTCCAGCTTCTGGGATTATTTGCTCAGCGTATAAATTGAAGAGAGGATGAAAGTACACAGCCCTGGCGCACACCTTTCTCAACTTTAAACCACTCAGTGTTTCCTTGTTCTATTCAAAGAACCGCTTCCTGGTTCATGTACAGATTTCTCATGAGCACAATTAGGTGTTCTGGTATTCCCATTTTCTGAAGTGTTATCCATAATTTGTTACGATCCACACAATCAAATGCCTTTGCATAGTCAATAAAACATAGATAGATGTCTTTCTGATATTCTCTGCTTTCAGCTAATATCCACCTGACATCAGCAATGATGTCCCTGGTTCCCTGCCCTCTTCTGAATCCCGCTTGATTTTCTGGTAGTTCCCTGTCTATATACTGCTGCAGTCGCTTCTGAATGATCTTTAGTAGAATTTTGCTGGTGTGTGATATTAATGATATTGTCCGATAGTTTGCACATTCAGTTGGATCCCCTTTTTTGGAAATAGGCACAAATATGGATCTCTTCCAGTCAGTTGGCCAAGTAGCTGTTTTCCAAATCTGTTGGCATAAACATGTTAACACCTCCAGTGCTGCATCTGTTTGTTGAAACATCTCTATTGGTATCCCATCAATTCCTGGAGCCTTATGTTTCACCAGTTCTTTCAAGGCGGCTTCCACTTTGTCCTTTAACACCAGTGGCTCCTCTTCATATGCAACCACTTGGAATGGTTGTTCATCTACCAATTCTTTCTTGTATAATGACTGTGTGTATTCTTCCCATTTTCTTTTGATGTTTCCTGCATCATTTAATATTTTCCCTGTAGAATCTTTCACTACTGCCACTCGAGGCTTGAATTTTTTCTTCACTTCCTTAAACTTGAGAAACATAGAGCGTGTTCTTCCCTTTTGGTTTTCTGCCTCCAGCTCCTTGCACATGTCATTATAATATTTGTTTTTGTCTTCTCGAGCTGCCTTCTGAAATCTTCTGTTTAGTTCCTTAACTTCATCATGTCTTCCTTTTACTTCAGCTGCTAGACATTCAAGGGCAAGTTCTACTGTCTCTTTTGACATGTAATTTGGTCTTTTCTTTTTTTCTTGTCTTTTTAAGAACTTTTTGCTTCCTTCTTGAATGATATCTTTTATGTCATGCCACAACTCTTCTGGTCTCCTATCATTTGTGTCTAATGCATTAAACCTATTTTTGAGGTGGTCTCTAAATCAGGTGGGATATACTTAAGGTCATACCATGGCTCTCGTATATTTATCCTATGCATATGAGAAGTTGATGGTCTGATCCACAGTCAGCACCTGGTCTTGTTTTGACATTTTGTATAGAGCTTTTCCATCGTCTCTTTCCACATATGTAGTCAATTTGAGTCCTGTATGTCCCATCTGGTGAAGTCTATGTGTATAGTCTCCATTTATGATGTTGAAAAATGTATTTGTAATGAAAAGGTTATTGGTCTGACAAAATTCTATCATGCGATCTCCAGCTTCATTTCTGTCACCAAGACCATATTTTCCAACTGCCGAGCCTTCTTCTTTGTTTCTAACCTTTGCATTCCAGTTACCAGTGATTATCAGTATGTCTTGATTGCATGTTTGATCTATTTCAGATTGCAGAAGCTGATAGAAGTGTTCCCTTTCTTCATTTGTGGCCTTAGTGGTGGGTGCATAAGTTTGAATAATAGTCATATTAACTTGCCTTCCTTGTAGGTATATGGATATTATTCTATCACTGACAACATTGTATTTCATGACAGATCTTGAAATGTCTTTTTTGATGATGAATGCAACCACATTTCTCTTTAGTTTATCATTCCCAGCATAGTAGACCATATGATTGTCTGACTCAAAATGGCCTATGCTGGTCCATTTTAGCTCACTGATGCCTAGAATGTCAATGTTTATGTGCTCCATTTCTCTTTTAACAATTTCTAATTTTCCTAGATTCATACTACGTACATTCCATGTTCCAATTATTAATGGATGTTTACAGTTGTTCCTCCTCATTTTGAGTCATGTCACATCATCACATTGAACACCCTGGGGCTTTACTCCAGTTCTGTCATCACGGTAGACTCCACTTGGAGGAGGCAACTCTTCCCCAGTAGTCTTTTGAGTGCCTTCCAACCTGGGGGGCTCATTTTCTGGCACTGTATCTGACAGTGTTTCTTTGCTATGCATAGGGTTTTCAATGGCTAGTTGTTTCGGGAGTGGCTCGCCAGGTCCTACTCCCTAGTCTGTCTTAGTCTGGAAGCTCAGCTGAAAACCTGTCCACCATGGGTAACCTTGCTCATATCTGAGGTTACAGTGGCAGAGCCCTCAGCCTCATCACAACACACAAGACCCCACAGTTCAGCAAACTGACAGACGTGTGGGGGGTTGTTGTTGTTGTTAGGTGCCATAAACTCACAGCGACTATCATAGGGTTTTCAGTGGCTGATTGTTTTCTGAATTGCTTCAGGAGTGGATTGCCACATCCTTCTCCCATTTTGGCAGTGCTAGGGATTGAACCAAGGGCCTCAGAATACAGAGCAGCATTGAACAAACTGAGCAAAACCCGGCCCCCAATGAATTCAGCCATGAAGAGAAATGAAGTACTAATTCCTGCTATAATGTGGATAAACCTTGAAAATATAGTTAAGTGAAAGATGCCAGTTACAAAGGCACATATTAAATGATTAAACTTGTGAGAAATGTCCAGAATAGACAAATCCATGTTATTGTTAGGTGCAAAAAAGATAACTGGTTGTAGCAGGAAGTGGAGTCTGACTGCTAATACTTACAGTGCTTTGTATGTGCACGATGAAAATATAGTAAAATTAGACAGTGGTAATTGTTGTACAGCTCTGTTAGTATACCAAAACCCTTGTATTTTATACTTTTAAATGATGAATATAGGTTAGGGTGTAGCTCAGTGGTGGAGTATGCGCTTAGCATGCATGAGGTCCTGGCCTCCATCCCCAATGGCACACACACACACACAAAAAAAAAAGAATGTGAATTAGATTTCAAAAAATCTCTTATAAATAAACAAAATAAGAAAAATGGAGGACACAGATAAGTAGAGCTTAGAGGGAAATGCATAGACTCATTAACATTATTAGAAAAAATTAAAATTAATGAACTAGTTTTAAATGAAAGAAATTAGGAAAAGAATGACAGAATGAAAGAAGAAAGTTGAGAGAAGGAAATAATTTAGGTAAGAACAAATATTAACAACATAAAACAGAAGAGAGTATCAATAAAAGTAAATTTTAGCACTTTAAACAATTTCTTCAAAAAGACTAATAAAATAAGCAAATCTCTGTTATAATGGACTGAAAAAAACCCAAAGCAACAATACTAGGAGTGGGAATAAAGAACATTCACTACAGAAATAGCAGGTTTTTAAAGTTATTATTTGTAAGAGACTCCTATGGTCTACTTTAAGATAAGAAATTTAAACTCTTAGAAAAAATGGTAATTTTACTAGAAAAAAAGTGTCTGAGCTCTATAGAGAAAACTGAATACATTAATTCTGCTGACTAGGAGAAACATCAAGTTTCACCTAATTGGCTAATTAGCTTTTTCTCAGCTCTGAAAATGATACAGCTTGTCACCCAGCAGGTAGTGCCTTCCATTGAAAAGAATGCCTAGACCTTTTAAAATATACTATTTCTGACATCATAAGAAATCATTTGGTTCCTCATTTACCTTTTATATAATACTTTAATGGGCTGGGATTTAGCTCAGGTGGTAGAGCACTGCTCTGCAGTCTCTGAGGTCCTGAGTTCGATTCCCAGCACCACAAAAATGGGAGAAGGACATGGCAACCCACTCCCGAGGCAATCCCGAAAACAATCAGCCATTGAAAACCCTATAAGGGTCACTATGAGTTGGGCATGACTTGACAGCACCTAACAGCATAATATTTTAATATTCATATTTAAAGAAAATATGTATATGAGGTATGTTTTAGTAAAGCTGTTCATAAACAGCTTGACTATTGCACCAGACATTGACAAATAAGATTCTGTGCAATCAATGATTTACTTATTAAAACCTTGAATGTTACTGCTACTCTACATTAACAAAATATTAAGTTTTTAAAAGTTATTTTAATTTGATTCTACTGAAGTCAATTTAAATTTCTGGTTAAAAGTAGAGTGGATGCTACTTATAATCCAAGTTCTTACATCACATGCATTGATCTATACCTTTGTTTCACTCCAAAGAAGAGATCATAGAATAATACATTGGATATACTACAGAGATGCAACGTTTTAGTGTACAGGTTTCATTTTGCTATTGAAATATTCTTATTGTAACATTGTGTAATAACTGGAAATGTTTACTTGTGCCTTTGCTTTAAACAATTAAAAATTTCCATTTAAAAAAGAAAAAAAGAAAATTATACATTTATTCAACACAAAAATGAAAACCTAAAGACTTAGAGACAATCTTCTTCTATATTTTCCTATAGTTACTTCCCAAGAGTAGCCCTTTAATTCTTTCTTTCCACACCCTAAGTGGATTTGGTTGAGAGAGAAGTAATATTTATGTGAACTCAATGTGTCTCATTTTCTCTATTAGATCAAGATCACCTATTAAATTGTGCCAAGTATTTGAGATTCACTCTACATCTTGTCCCTCTTAACTCTGTTCTTGTCCAATTCATAGCGACCCTATGTACAACAGAATAAAACACTACTCAACACTGTGCCATGCCCAACAGTACTATCAGTGCTTCTCTGCTATTCATAGGGTTTTCAATGGCTTGATTGTTTCAGGAGTGGATTGCTGGGTCCTTCCTCCAAGCCGACAGCAACTGGTGTTCCCAGGCAGTCTTCCCATCCAAGGACTAACCAGGCCTGACCCTGCTTAGCTTCTGAGATCAGATGGCGATTGGTTGCCAGGGTGGTAAGGCTGTAGACAAAATCATATAGAAGAGGAAAAATAAGAAGGGAAAGCAAGAAAATGTTTAATAATAAGAAGAAAGAGAACTTCATCCCAGTTGATATCAAGCTTATTAAGATAAATCAGTGTGGCAGATAAATAGATCATTAGAGATAAGCAAATCTAAAAATTGAACCAGGACCTATGAGAACTATGGGACAGATGAAGGTTCACAAATCAGTGGAGGAAAGGGTATGCTATTCTAATTAGGTATTCATATGGAATAGTAAATGAATGAGGCCTTGTTAAATTAGGAACAATAAATTAAGCCTCACTTCAAAACATCACAGGTTTAAATCAATCCAGTTAAAAGTATATAAAGGAGTATATTACAGTATGACAAATAAAACTTTAAAACTTTTTAAAAAATGACTGCATTAAAATTCATTGTCTAGGCTGGGGATGTAGTTCAGTGTAGAATATTTGGCTACCATGTGCAAGGTCCTGGGTTCAATCCTAAGTACTGGAAAAAAAAATTATCTAGGCAACAAGAGACAACATACACAAAATTAAAAGGCAAATCACAAACTAAGAAAAGATATAT
Source organism: Pedetes capensis (assembly GCA_007922755.1). Classification (NCBI taxonomy): domain Eukaryota; kingdom Metazoa; phylum Chordata; class Mammalia; order Rodentia; family Pedetidae; genus Pedetes; species Pedetes capensis. The sequence continues at coordinate 118,691 of VMDO01004480.1, read as the reverse complement.
GCCATTGGGAAGTTCTTAGAGTCCAGTAACATGAGTGTAAATTTCATAGAATCCTTCAAGTTGAAGATACCTCTCCAGATGTTCCATGGGGTGGTGGTTGTCGTTAGGTGCAGTCCACTCAGGTCTGACTCATAGCGACCCTATATACAACAGAAAGGAGCACTTCCTGATTCTGTGCCAGGCACACAATCTTATTTATGTTTAAGCCCATTGTTTCAGACACTGTATCAATCCATCTAGTTGAGGGTCTTCCTTTTTTTTGTTGATCTGCCACTCTCCAAAACATGATGTCCTTCTGCAGGGATTGGTCCATCCTGACTACATGTCCAAAATACATAAGATGCAGTCTAGCTATCCTTGCTTCCAGAGTCACTTCTAGGACAGATCTGTTGGTTCTTTTGTCAATCCATGGTATATTCAATATTTATCCCCAGCACCATAATTGAAAACATCAATTCTTCTCCTGTCTCCCTTGTTCAATGTCATGCTTATTCATATACAAATATTAAATAAAAATGTGAAAAAAAAATTTCTCAGCAGCAATCAAGGAAATGCAAATGCAAACTACATGAAATATTATTTCATACTTTAAAAATTGGACAAAATAAAAATCCAATAACATAAACAACTGAGGGTATATGCCAAAGTTAGTATCCTCAAGATGAATTGTAAAATTTGAAATAACTACTAAAATCGGAAATGTGCATACCCTACACTAGCAATTCCATTTCTAGGAAATAACATACAGTCCCTCTCCCATTTCTTCATGGGAAAGGTATATAAGGAGATTCCCAGTAGCATCCTTCCTTTTAGGGAAAAATCGGAAGTAATGTAAAAGTTCATGGACAGGTCAGTAGATAAATGCATATTTACACAGTGAAACACTATGTAGTCTTAAAACAAATGAGACAGTTCTACTTGCATTAACATAACTAAACGTAAGCCATAAAATAATATTTCATTTTGTTTATGGATATAAATATATGTTGTTGTTGTTAGGTGCCCTCAAGTTGGTGCTCCACTCATAGCGACCCTACATACAAGAGGTGAAATACTATTGTTAATGCTTCTCTGCTATTCATAGGGTTTTCAATGACTGATTGTTTTTTGGGAGTGGGTTGCCAGGTCCTTTTCCCCAGCCTACAGCGCCTGGTGCTCCCAGGCAGTCTCCCATCCAAGTACTAACCAGATCTGACCCTTCTTAGCTTCCGAGATCGGACAGGATCAGATGCCACAGTGCTATGACTATAGGAAGAAGAGGCCTTAATCTGTATCTGCTACATTTTATTTCTTTAAAAAAAAAAGTATTGATGAAAAAATAAATATTGATGGCACATGGCTGTAATCACAGAATTCAGGAGGCTGAGGCAGGAGATTTGAGAATTCACAGCCAGCCTGAGCAAAAGAGCAAGACTCCATGTCAAAAAAAAAAAAAAAGCATTTATTGAAGTAGGACTGTGAAAATAATAGCACATATTAAAACTGTTTGGTGAGTATCTAACTCTCTACTACTATCATCACTTTTTGTAATTTTAGATGATTTAAAGTTTTTAAAATTTTTTCACTTATTTCTTTGTTCCTAAACTTGTGTTTCAGGCTGGGATTTAGCTCAGTTGGTAGAGTGCTGCTCTGTAGAATCTGAGGTCCCAGGTTTGATTCCCAGCACTTCAAAAATGGGAGAAGGGCGTGGCAATCCCAAAACAATCAGCCATTGGAAACACTATAAGGGTCACTATGAGTTGAAATCAACTCAATGACACCTAACAACAACAAACTTGTGTTCCAAGTAAAGTCATCAGCTAAATTCACATCTCCTTATGCACATATGAAAAGAGTATTCTTTAAAAATTAATTTAAAAGTAGAAGGCTTTCTCAACTGTCATTATAATATAAAATATATAATTATGAAGAAATTGATGATGCTGTTGAACAAAAGAAACCTATTCATTCGGTTACAGAATAGCATCCCCCACATGTCTGTCACTTTGCCATACTGTAAGGGCTTGTGTGTTGCTGTAATGCTAATGCTACCAGTATTACAGATACCAGCAAGGTCAGCTGTGGTGGACAGGTTTCAGGTGAGCTTCTAGACTGAGATAGACTAGCATCCCACTCCCAAAAGAATTAGCCATTAAAACCCAATGAATACCAGAGAAACACTGTCAAATATGGTGCCAGGAACTGAGCGCCCCAGGTAAGAAGAACTTCAAAAGACAACTGGGGAAGAGTTGCCTCCTCAAAGTAGAGTCAACCTTAATGACTGGAATGAAGTAAAGCCCCTAGGATCTCCATTTGCTGATGTGCCACCACTCAAAATGAGGAAGAGCAACTGTAAACATCCATTAATAATTGGAATTTGGAATGTATATAGAATGAATCTAGGAAAATTAGAAATCATCAAAAGGGAAACAAAATGAATAAACATCCACATTCTAGGCATCAGTGAGCTAAAATGGATGGGCATGCGCCATTTTGATTCAGATAATCATGTGGTATACTATGCAGGGAATGACAGATTAAAGAGAAATGGGGTTGCACTCATCACCAAAAAAGATATCTTAAGATCTGTCCTAAAGAATGATGCTGTCAGTGATAGAATAATATCCATATGCCTATAAGGTAGGCCAGTTAATAGGACTGTTATTCAAATTTATGCACCTAGTGCTAATGCTACAAATGAAGATAGGGAAGATTTTTACCAACATCTGCAATGTGAAATAAATTGAACATGCAATCAGAATGTATTGATAATTACTGGTGACTGGAATGCAAAAGTTTGAAACCAAGGTAGCTCAGTAGTTTGAAAATATGGTCTTGGTAACAGAAACGATGCTGGAGATCGCATGATAGAATTTTGTCTGACCAATGACATTTTCATTGCAAATACCTTTTTTCACCAATATAAACGGCAACTATACACATGGAATCCAACATACAGGAACCAAATTGACTACATTTGGAAAGAGGTAGTGGAAAAGCTCAATATCAGAAGTCAGAACAAGATCAGACCATCCTTGTGGATCAGACCATCAACTTCTCATATGCAAGTTCAAACTGAAACTGAAGAAAATGAAAACAAATGTACAATAGCCAAGATATGACCTTGGGTATATCCCACCAGAGTTCAGAGAGGATCTCAAGAACAGGTTTCATGGATTAGAAATAACTGATAGAAGATGAGAGGAGTTGTGACATGACATCAAAGACATCATTCATGAGGCAAGCAAAAGGTTGTTTAAAAGACAGGAAAAAAAAAGAAGAGACCAAATTACATGTCTAAAGAGACTCTGAAACTTGCCCTTTAACATCGAGCAGCTAAAGTAAAAGGGAGATAGAATGAAGTTAAGGAACTAAACAGAAGATTTCAAAGGACAGCTCAAGAAGACAAAATCAGATATTATAATGACATGTACAAAGAGCTGGATACAGAAAACCAAAAGGGAAGAACACACTCTGTTTTTCTCAAACTTGAAGAAGGAATTGAAGAAAAAATTAAAGCCTCGAGTGGGGCAATAGTGAAAGGATTCAACAGGGAAAATATTAAATGACACAGGAAACATGAAAAGAAGATAGAAGGGATATACAGAATCATTATACTGAAAAGAATTGGTGAATGACCAATCATTTCAAGAAGTTGCACATGATCAGGAACCAATGGTACTAAAGGATGAAGTGAGAGCTGCCTTGAAGTCATTGTAGAAACACAAGGCTCCAGGAATTGATGGAATACCAATAGAGATGTTTCAACACACGAAGGCAGTACTAGAGGAGCACACTTTTTATGCCAATAGATTTGGAAGACAGCTATCTGGCCAACTAATGGGAAGAGATCCATATTTATGCCTATTCCCAAGAAAGGGGATCCAACCAAATGTGGAAATTGTCAAATGATATCATTAATACCACAACAAGCAAAATTTTGCTAAAGATCATTCAAAAGCAACTGCAGCAGTATATAGACAGGGAATTGCTGGAAAATCAAGCTGGATTCAGAGGAGAATGTGGAACCAGAGACATCATTGCTGATGTCAGATGGATATTAGCCAAAATCAGAGACTATCAGAAAGATGTCTATCTAGATTTTATTGACTATGCAAAGGCATTTGACTGTGTGGGTCATTACAAATCATGGGGATAACATTGTGAAGAATGAGAATACTGGAGCACTTTATTGTACTCATGAGGAATCTATACATGGACCAGGAGGAAGTCATTCAAACATAAAAAGGAAACACTGCCTGTTTTAAAGTCAAGAAAGGCATGCGTCAGAGCTGTATAATTTCACTGTACCTCTTCAATCTCTGTGCTGAACAAATAATCTGAGAAGCTGGACTTTTTAAGAGGAACATGGAATGAGGATTGGAGGAAGACTCATTAACAACCTGTATTGTGCAGATGACACACCTTTGCCTGCTGAAAGTGAGGAGGATTTGAAACATTTACTGATGAAGTCAAAGAGCATAACCTTCCATAAGGATTGCACCTCAACATCAATGAAATAAAAATCCTTACAACTGGGTCAGTACACAACTTCATGATAAGTGGAGAAAAGACTGAGGTTGTCCAAGATTTTGCTTTACTTGTTTCTACAGCCAACACCATGGAAACAGCAGTCATGAAATCAAAAGATGCATTGCATTGGGAAAAGCTATTGCAAAAGACCTCTTTAAAGTGTTGAAAAGTAAAGATGTCACATTGAAGACAAAAGTGTACTTGACTCATGCTATGATATTTTCAGTCACATCATATGGTTGTGAAAGCTGGGCACTGAATAAGGGCAACAGGAGAATTGATGTTTTTAAATTATGGTGCTGGAGATGAATATGGAATATACCATGGACTTCTAGAAGAAACAACAGATATGTCCTAGAAGAGTAACCAGAGTGTTCCTTTGAAACAAAGATGGCTAAACTGCATCTTATATATTTTGAACATGTTGTCAGGAGGGACCAATCCCTGGAGGAAGACATCATGGTGGGGAGAGTGTCAGGTCAACAACAACAAAAAAACGGAAAACCCTCAACTAGATGGATTTACTTAGTGTTTGCAACAATGGGCTTAAACATAAAAGAGATCTTGTGCCTGGCACAGAATTAGGGAGTGTTTCCTTCTGTTGTACATAGGGTTGCTATGAGTCTTAATCAACTTGAAGGCACCTAGCAACAGAGTAGGTTGGGCATGAAAGAGAATTTTCTATAACTTTTTCTGGTGTAGAAATGAATTTGAAGGCTGTAAGAAACAAAAGAAGACCTTAATTTCTCCCCATGAATCCATGTAGAATGTGCTACTTGAATGAAGACAGAAGAGATTGCCCAGTGTTTGGGGGATTTTTTTTTAGAGGACTTAAATGACTTACTTAGATATTTGATAGCACAAAACCACCTTTCAGAAAACATTATCATTAGACTGTGCAATGCACCTCTTGTTTTTTATTTTCATTTTTAATTCATTTACTTATTCCCTTTTATCCCACTTCATCTCCCTTTTCCCATTCTCTTATAGATCACCATTCTTCCATATTTAGTGTGTATGGTGATGCTTCCACATGTTCTTACAAAATGCATGTTATTATTTTGTCTGTTTTGTAAAAACTTCATTCATCAAGTTATAATTCACATAACCATATAATTCAGCCATTTAAAGTGTACAATCCAACAGGTTTTTATTGTATTCATAGAGTTATGCAACCATCCCCATCACTATTTTACAATATTCACATTATCGCCAAAATAAACTCTGTACCAGTTAGAGAGTCACTCCCCATCCCCCTTATATCCAAATTCTGACAACCACTAATCTGCTTTCTGGCTCTATGGGCTTGCCTATTCTGAACATTACGAATAAATTGAGCCCTAAAATATGTGGTCTTTTGTGTCTGGCTTCTTTCACTTATCATAATGTTTTCAAAGTTCATTCTTGTTATAGTATTGCTCAGTAGGCCATTCCTTTTGATGGCCAAATAATATTTCATTGTATGAATTTACCATACTTTGTTTTATCCATTCATCAGCTGGGGAGAATTTGGGTTGTTTCTACATTTAGACTACTATGAATAATGTTGCTATGAACATTCACATACAAGTTTTTGTGTGGATATGTGTTTTCAATCTCTTGGATAAATACCTAAGATTGGAATTGCTGACTCCTTAAACATTTTGAGGAACTTCCAAACTGTTTTTCAGAGTAACTGTATAATTTAGATTTCCCACCAGCAGTTTCCCCATAATAGCACCAACATTGTTATTATTGTCTTTTTTATTATAACCATCATAGTGAGTATGAAGTACAATTATTGATATTTGAATTTGCATTTCCCTAATGGTTAATGATAGGAGAAGGATGTGGCAATCCACTCCTGAGGCAATCCTGAAACAATCAGCCATTGAAAACCCTATGAGGGTCACTATGAGTTGGACTCGACTCAATGTCACCTAACAACAGCAACAACGGTTAATGATGTTGGGCACCTTTTCATGAGTTCATTGACTGCTTGTATATCTTCTTTGAAGAAATGTGTGTTTTAATCTTTGGCCTATTTTAAATTGGATTTTTGTCTTTTTATTGTTGAGTTATAAGAATTCTTTATATGTTCTCTATCTTTTTCGAAGTTGTTTTTTCAATTTCTTGATAGTATCCTTTAAAACAGAAGAGTTTTTAATTGTAGTGTAGTTCATTTTTTTCTTTTCTTTTTTCTTTTTCTTTTTCTTTTCTTTTCTTTTTTCTTTTTTTTTTGGGGGGAGGGGGGCAGTACTTGGGAGTGGAGCCCAGGTCCTCATTGGTACTTTGCAAATGCTCAACCACTGGGCTGCACCCCCAGCCCATTTTTTTTATATTTTATTTTAAATCAGGTTCTTGCTAGTTTTGCAGGCTGTCTGTGGCCTTGAACTTGCCATCCTCCTATTTCTGCCTCCCATGCTGCTGGGATTACAGGTATATGCCATCATACACAGCATTTTTTTTTCCTGTTTATGTCCTGTGCTTTTAGTCTCATATCCAATAAATCATTGCCAAATCTAACACCATGAAGTTTTCCCCCCTATATTTTCTTCTAAGAGTTTTGTTGTTCTATTTCTTATACTTAGGCCTTTAATCTATTTGAAGTTAATTTTTTATATGCTGTAAGCAGGAAGATCCAACTTCATTCTTTTACATGTAGCTATCTAGATGACTCACACTATGAAAAATGTTGTTCTTTCCCCCATTGAATTTCCTTAACATTTTTGTCAAAAGAGAATTGATTGTAAATGTGAAGGTTGATTTCTGGATTCTCAATTCATTCCATTGATCTGTATGTCTGTCTGTATGCTGGTACCACACTAACTTGATTACTGTTGGTCTGTAATAAGATTTGATATCTGCAAGTTGAGTCTTACAACTTTCTTCTTTTCCAAGATTACTTGGTACATATATTTTTTTATTTATAACATTTCATATTTTATCCACATATCCTTTTTATAGTTGATTCCCAAAGCAAAGTCCTCATAGTAATTTCTGGCTAAAAATCAACTTTTCCTCTTCATGCAGGTGCTCTGGTTGTTTCCTTTCTTGGTTGACATAAACACCAGAGCTGCCCTTGCTGGAACTTACTGAAACTCTGGTGAACAAAGGCCTTTCTGTGATGGTAGCTATGCTTCCTTCTTCCTCAAAGTCTGTTCTTAGACAAGGTCTCTCGTCATTGCATTGTTTTTTTTAATACTCTGGAGACCTTAAAGACAATTGCTGTATCTCTGATAATTACAGTTGAACTGCTTAAACTGAAACTGAGTGAATGTCTTAATAATAAGCTTTTGGGGGAATATTTTTATATTTTATATATATATAGAAAACATGCACACATAGATAAGCACAAGTTGTAATGGTACTGCTGTGCACATATTATTTATGAAATGATATTGTGAGAGAGATATAAATATATATATACATGTATATAAACATACTTTTACTTTTTTCATGTAAATTTCCACACACAACTACTTTCCTAATTAGCAAAAATGAAAACTTGGTTTTCATACCCCACAGAGGGTAAATTTTAATTCAAACAAATAAATAAAACATCCTTTCTCAGGCATTCCACTATTTCTGTCAACTATTTTTGTGTCTTGAGGGGCACAGTTTCCCCCAGAGCCACCACACTGGCTGTGCTGACAACCTTGAGACTAGTGGCCAGCTATTGCCATCTGTAAGTATTAGTAAACATTCTGAAAGCAAGATATATGTGATGAGGGGGTTTCCCCAGCATGAGAAACTGAAGTATTTTCCAAGCCTTTACACCATCCAGTATGTACTCAAGAAATCATCTGTTTTTAAAAGTAACAAAAAGGGCTTTCCAAAAAGCTAAGAAGACATTGAAAAAATCATAAAAATATAAGTTGTGGTATGTCCAAATAAGATAACATGCTATTTGTGCACATAAGTACTTTGCTTTACACCACTTTTGAATACTCTCTCAGAGATTGCAAGAGAGTGGCCACTGTGGCATGTCGTGTGAAGGCAGTTTGTTACAGTTTTGGTGTTGAATGTTCCCCAGAGGCTCATGTATTAAAGGCTTAGGCTCCAGGGTGGCACTACTGGGAATTGGTGTAACCTAAAGGAGGTGGGGCCTAATGGGAGGTCTTTGGTTATTGGGGGTGTGCCCTCAAAGGGGATTGTGGGACTCTGGCCCCTTCCTCTTCCTTTTTTGTTTCTTGGCCATGAGATGACTGAGATGAGTAGTTTGCTCCACCATACACTATGCACCATTGCTATCTGGCACACCTATCAGAGCTGAAAAGCAAAGCGTCTACCAAAATAAACCTTTTCTCTTTATAAATTAATTATCTCGGTATTTTGATACATTAACACAAAACTGACTAAAGAAAGTTGTTGCTAACAAAAGTAGCAGGTTTATGGAAAGAACCAAGATGAACACATTTCACAGGGTTCTCTGATGGCAGGTTCATTGTTAACTTTGAATTACAAAGCACCCCACAAACTTCACCTATGGAAAAAAGAGGACATTTGCAGAAATAGCTTACCTGAGAATTTTGACTGTGAAAATGCACAGCTGAAATTGCTTTCTTATTTGGTCCTTTGGAAAAGTTCAAGGCCTCAGACATCAATTTTGAAAAGCAAAGTCATAATACAGGACCAACCTTGAAGATGACAAGCACCTGAGAACAAAACTCCAACTGTATATACAAGGGTGTCTGAGTGTCTAAATAGTGAAATAATCACCATTTTGAGAAATAGAATTGCACTGAAACATTTATAAACTTAAAATATGAAAACAACAATAATAGAAGCTAACGGTAACATCAGGGAAAATGACAATTGTTTTTCATGGATTAACTGTGAATAGGGCCATAATCATGGAGACATTGATTTCTTACATAACCCAAATTTTAGCTTAACTCTGAGATCAGATAGGGGGATGGATGGTGAGGATGGAAGAGGGAGAAGAGCCTAAATCCTTCAGAAGAGCCTAAATGCTCCAGTGGAAAGACTATAGAGTATACCTAGAACGAAATAATTAAGACGTACCAATGTGGTGTGTTAAAGGACACCTAAAGATAAACCTAAAGATAAATGGCTAAAATAAATGACAATGGATACCTTTGAGGAGGAAGGAATTGGGAAGGGAAGTAGAGAACTGCTGTTTTTCATACAAAACTTGTGGAACTATTTTCTTTAAACTATTTTTACTGATAAAACCCTCTTTTTAAAAAAAGCAAACTATCACAATAATCCACCAACGATCATATTGAGCCAAAGAAGATGGGAATAGAGAAAAATGGGAGATGAATGAGGAGAGTTCCTTAGAAATATGGAAAAGACTTGGTACTTGTATGTGGAAAAGAGATACTGAGATAGTTGAACTCTCAAACCAGGTTAGTGAGAAAAGAGGATATATGCAGAGAAAAATAAATTATCATTATATCTCTCATATTGTCCACCTCATATAATTAACACATTCCTATATACAGTGCTGTTTTGTAACTACATAACTCTAAAATTTAGTGATTTCTTAATACAGGGCTATCAGTTCCATGAACTATTTTATATCCATATCATTATTTTAACTATACTATAAAGTCCTTTGCTTGATAGCACTTTTGAATGCCCTCTTGGTTCCACACAGCCAGGGATACAGTAGGTTCTGTCTAAACAATCCATTGTTAATTGATGACTTTGTAGAAAAAGCAGACTTTAAAGTTGATAATTAATAAGTGAAAGGAAATTCAAATCCATAATTCCTGAATTTACTTAAGAAGTACTATGGCTAGGCGCAGTGGCACATGCCTATAATCCTAGCAACTCCTGAGGCAGAGGCAGGAGGATCATGGGTTTGAGGCCAGAGGCAACCTGCATAGCTTGGTGAGACTGTGTCTCAATTTTAAAAATATAATAAAACGGGCTAGGAGTACAGCTCAGTAGCACAACACTTGCAAAGTGTATGTGAAACCCTGAGTTCAGCCTTCTAGAACCTCAAAGAAGAAGGAGAAGAAGAAGGAGAAGGAGTAGAAGAAGGAAGAGATAGAGGAGAAGGAGGAGGGGAGGAGGAGGAGAAGGAGGAGAGGAAGAGGAGGAGGAAAAAGAACTGTATGTTACATTACAGAAAAGTATGATGACAAACATTTTTGTAGTACTTTCTTTGTTCCAGGCATTGCTTTAAATGCTTTACATATTTTACCTCATTCCCTCCTCACACTGACTCCATAAGGTAGATACTACTGTAATCCCATATCAGTGCATTTTATAGGTGAGGAAACCAGTGCACAGATTAAGTAATTTATTTCAAGCTTGCACAACCAGTAAGTTGCAGAGTCAGAATTCAAACCAAAGTTTTCACTCACATATATACATAATATGGTCACATGGCCTGCAGCTGTACCACTCTGGCATGCAATCCCGTCAGATCTCAGAAGCTAAGCAGGGTCAGGTCTGGTTAGTACTTGTATGGGAGACAACCTGGAAACACCAGGTGCTGTAGGATTGGGAGAAGGACCCGGCAACCCACTCCTAAAAACAATCTGCCATTGAAAACCCTATGAATAGCAAAGAAGCATGAATAGTGTTTCACCCATTATACATAGGGTCTCTATGAGTCAGACACCGACTTGATAGCACCTAACAACAACAACAATAATGGTCACATGAGCATGGTATGATACTATTATGTAGTATTGGCAATCAGGGAATAGCAAAGCATGTCATAAAGTACAATATGGCCCAGAGAGAGAATGTGAAAAGGATTAGAGAAGAGGCTATTATGAATGGAAATGGCTGGGAAGGAGGATTTAGCTCAGTTGGTAGAGGCTTCTTTGTACTTTTTGAGGACCTAGGTTCAATTCCCAGCACCACAAAAATGGAAGAAGGACATGGCAGTCCACTCTCAAAACAATAAGCCATTAAAAACCCTCTGCAAGTCGCTATAAGTAAGACAGGACTTGATGGCACCTAACAACAAAGGGAAAAGGATACAAGTAGCCCATTGGTCAGTTTGTTCTGAGTCAATTTAACAAATGGTCAATTTGCCAAATGACAAATTTTCTGCAGAAAATTCATCTGCAGCTCTATCACTATAAGAGACATCAACATGGCAAAGAGCAGAAAGGGACAGAGTCATCAGAACTATGAGATTGGTAGCCAAAATTAATAGTAAAGTCTAACAAGCCTGCAGCCGTAGCCCTGTGGCATCAGATCCCGTCAGATCTTGGAAGCTAAGCAGAGTCGGTTCTGGTTAGTACTTGGATGGGAGACCTCTTAGGAACACCAAGTGCTGTAGGCTTGGGAGAAGGACCTGCAACTCACTCTCAAAAATCAATATACCATTGAAAACCCTATGAACAGCAGAAAAGCACTGACAATTGTGTTTCACCTGTTGTATGCAGGGTTACTATGAGTCAGATACCGACTTCATGGCACCTAACAACACACAACAAAGTCTAACAAATCTCTAGCTATGGGACTACAGTAGAGCTCCAGTGAAATTAAAATGGAGGGCAAGTACCCAATAAGGCAATAAATTGTTGATTCAGCAAATGGATCATTTATGGAATTGATTTTTGGTGAACTAGCTTACAGCAAATTCACTGTCAATGAATTGGTATTTTCTTCATGGGCCTGCTTAAACATCTAGAACTGGAATTTATAAACATTGGTTCTATCTACAGTCTTCAATCCATATAGCTTGAATCCTTTTTTCTCTGCAACCAAAGTATGGTGAGGAATATACTCATCTGTGTGAGCGCACACGCGCGCGCGCACACACACACACACACACACACACACACACACACACACGCGCAAAGGTTCACATTGTCCCTGCTTCCAGCAATGCATTCTGATGTTTCCTCTTGTTTTTTTCTTATTTTCAGTTTTTAAAGCTGGTTACAATACTATAATACCATTTCCTAATCATTCAATTGGCTGTGGCATGCAATTTAGAAAACCTTATAACAGATGGATTTGTCAAATCTATAATCTGATTATTATACATTATGTACATTTATTGACATATCACACTGTACCACCATAAATATGTAAAATCATGTATAAATTAAAAATAATAAAAATACATCTTAAAAATTCTTCCAACAGAGAATTTGTTTAACTTTATCTAGTACAAGGGTAATGTTTGTATAAAGCTAAACAAACATGTTTAAGACCATTTTGGAGAAAATAGTTACTTTACTTCCAACTAAGTGTTCTGGAATACAATTCTTTACTGCAATGAAACAATGCTGCTCTAGGCCTGCAAAGAGGTCTCCAAGCTCCAGACCACTAGTTGGCCACTGTGGTCCAATGGGTTGCTAATGAGCCAGAAGGGACATCCCTTGCATACCAGATAACTCCCAAATTGTCCCGTTTACCTTTACTCCTAGCAAACCTACCTGTTTCACTTTCCACTGCTAGGCCTAGCTTTCTGACACCTATAGGAATTGTACTTGTTCCATTAAAAATCAAATAACATCTTAAGCATTTCATTTCCTCTCCTGTCCTTTAACGAAGTCACCAACACTCGGAGGCTTGGAAGGGACATAGTACTGACAGTAAGAAAGTATAGATGGGATAGAAGTTCATGGCTGGATTTTTTTCCCTTTGAGCCCTGGAGAAAATCAAAGAAGAGCACATTGATTCTTATTAATGCAGGAGTTTCAAATGCAGTAAAATTCGTTCATCATTTTTTTGAGAAAAACCAGACTTGGGTTGTACTGACTTGGCTTTCAGGCCGTCTGGCTAAAGCCATGATTTTACTATGTTATTTTTAATTCAGTGACATGTATGTATTTTTTGTTGTTTGGTGACATCAAGTTGGGTCTGACTTATAGCGACCCTCAGCGGATTTTCCATGGTTTCAGGAGTGGGTTGCCATGTCCCTCTCGCATTTTTGCCTGCTTGGGATTGAACCCAGGGCCTCATAGGGGGATTATAAAAAACCATGCCAAGTGCTTTTGTAGACTATCTCTTCATTTCACCATGCATTTTAATGAATTGGATACTGATTATACCTCAGATATGAAATGGTGAGTGCCTATTCTGCTCCTTTGAGTTCAATTAAATTTTAATTACTTGGTAAAGGGAAGCACATCAGTAACAGAGGGGACTGTTACCTATGGATTTCTCTAAAGTTAAGCACTGAAGAACGATAAAATTTTTATCTGTTATTGCTCACTGATGAGGAGACAGTGCCTTTTTAGGAGCTTATTTTGCTCCCCTATTTTTCAGTTTTGACCATCTCCATTTGTCCTTTCCCAGTGGACTTTGGACTTGTGTCAGCCCTACTTGAGATTAACAATAAAGACAAAGAATAACCAAATAATAACCAAAGACAAAGAATAAGAAAAACACCACTTGTTTTCAGGTATTCACAACTTCTGTGATTATATCCTTTGTAGATGAAGCTTTCCATAATGGAGTCATCTCAAAATTTAATTCAGAAAAATATTTGATTAACATTCCTTCAGTTACAAGACCTTTATATAGCACAGTATTTTCCTGACACCTTTGTTAGATTCCTTTCTTCCTTGTGCATGCAAGTATCTTTGAAAGAAGAAGAAAGGGCTAAACTTTGATATGTATTTATTGAAAGATAAATATGAACTACTCAATTTGCAAAGCTGAGAAAATATAAAAGTGAGAGTATTGCATCAGGATTGCCATGTCTTGTGCCTATCATGCATGTTGGATAATTCTAGTGAAATGAGTAGAAACCTATTTTGAAATTCCCACACACCCCACTTTAAGTACTGATACTAACAAGGGAGATGACATGCAGGGTCCTCATTCAAAGAAATTCTGTTACTTTTGGCACCAACTGAACTTCTAACCCCAGTGAATTGCTGGAAAATTTTATACTGCTGCTTAAAATAGGACCGGTTGAGGACTCTGAGTGATTACTACACTATTGCTACTCAAAAAACCTTCAACTGCATAATAACTGATAAGCATTTAATAACTATTTGTCAGCTGATTTAGAGATGCTTGAATGTTATGCAAAGGATACCTTTATTCTTCTTGAAAGCAGCAATCTATAATGGGAAGAATATTGAGTTTAGAGTTTGTAGCTTATCCTGTCAATTTGCCTACTAAGTGTTTTAAGACAAGACACACAAAGTCCCCCTAAGGCTCCATTTCCATGCCTATGAAATGGGAAGAACTATTTCTGTCTCAAAGAAGAGTTGTGGGAAAATTAAATGGGCTGACTGTCTGCAAAATGCCCAACTCACAGAAGTCCCTTAGCAAATGTTAGTTGAATAGAATCCTACATTATTCATCTCAGGAGAGAGTTTATCCCTAATGTTATCCTTTTCACCAATAATTGTGATACATTTGTTTTGTTTTCTAGATTTATCAAGTACTCCTCCATCCTTCAAAACAACCTGCTCATTTGTGGCAAAATAAAGAAGTAAACATGAAAGGAATATTAAATATTGCAGCAATAATGAAAAGAATTAAAATCTTCTTTTAGATATTATTAAGCTCAGAGAGCAACCCAGGCTCCTGGGCATATATATAGGAAAAGGAGACAGAATCCGATAATGACTTCTCCTTGGAAGGGCAACTAAGGACTTTCACTGAGGACCCACCAGATTGTAATTTCATGCCAACCTCTCACTGAGAATGACCTCTTGACAGTTACCTAGGTTATCATTATCTTTCTTGATTAGATTAATATAAAACATTTTGACTGATGGTGAGATACTTCCCTTCAATTAAAATAAAAATAGCATCCAATGGAAAAGGAAGAGATTCAAGTGAAAGACCAAGCCCGGCTGAGTTAGAAGAAGCCACTCTAAGCAGCTACTCAGGAGTCTTACAGTTCCAGCATGTGACAGGCTAGATGGACAGGGAGCTAGCTGCCCCTTCCTTTCTGCCAAAGTAGATGAGATCAGCCACTGACACATGAATAGAAGAGCTGGGGCTGCACTTGAAACTGTGCTGAGGAGCCTTCATCCCAGCCAACAATCCTGCAAAGCAGTTAGAGAATTATTGTTGTTGAGTGCCATTGTGTTGTATCCCACTCATAGCAACACCTATAGTGTTTTCAATGGCTGATTATTTGTTTCGGGATTGTTTGTGGAGGATGGGATTACCAAGTCCTCCCATTTGTGTGGTGCTGAGGATCCAACCCGGGTTCTCAGAAAGTGCAGAGTAACACTCTACCAACTGGGCTAAACCCCAGCCCAGTTAGAGAATAGAAAATGCAAATGCCTAGGTTGCCACCACCATCAGCTCAAAGTCTAAGCAGCAAAATACTGTGCACTATTTTCAAGATAAGGATTACCTTTAGAAAAATATGGTAATTTTAAAACTAACCTAGAATTGTACTTATATTTGAGGAGGTTTTGATTTCCAATGATATTGCAATGTAATTTTTATCCTTGAACATTTTAATATTTGAAAAATTAAAATAGGTAAATCTTTCTCAAATTAAGTCCAATTCATTTGCCAACATCTTGTTTCTAAGGAAGTAACTATATCTTTAAAAAAAATGTTCAGAATCATCTGGGCTACCAAAGTAATTTAAAATAACTTGAAAAGATAATTTCCTTGCCTAGTCCAATTATTTTTCCACCTTAAAATAATTGGCATTCTAATGTTGTCACATATATGAATGAGCTATGACGTTACTCAGGGATTTTACACTAATCTGGTAATGATAGTCTTATGATTTTCCCAGCATTTTGAGCAGTTGTCACCAAGAAAAGCCATTCTAAGGTTACATTGTCCCTCTCAGACTGGGATGGAACAAATTGCTTTATAGTGCACAGAAATCAGGAGAATAAATGCTTCTGTTTAAGCTTCTTCATATTGCCACATTATACTGCAGCATGCCCCAGCAGGTCCTCTGCCCACTAAAACACCTGAAACAACAGGTTTATCTCACAATTGCCAAGAAATCTGTGTGATGGGGAGGGCTCTATATAGAAAGTGCCTGTGTTTTACAGTTGTTGCTGCAATGATGCATTTACCTTTTCATCTTAGAAATTCTTTTCTTTGTGCTGGGCCTGATGGCATACACCTGCAATCCCAGCACTTGGGGAGCTAGGCAGGAGAATCATGTGTTTGGGGCCAGCCTGGGCAACATAGCAAGACTCTGTCTTAAATAAATAAATAAACAAATAAAGTAAAATGGATTCATTTTTAAAAGAGGAAGAAATTATTTTCTTTGTCATTTAATTAGGAATGGAAGTCAACGATAGGCATCCTCTTAGGAAATGCAGGCTGACATTAAACCAAGTCGAAAAGGTCAAGATTGTTTCCCCCATGTCATGAGTCATACTTTTTTTTTCAGTTCACTTTTTGAACTTACCATCTCACATCTTCACAGCCTGCCTTTTGCTTGCCCTATGGCTGCAGCTTTGTTCAGGAGCTATCAGTGGCCTGACAGCACCCCACTCCAGCTTCATTACTTTCTCTCTCACTTCTGCCCCAGAAGGATGCCTGTGGTCACTTGATCAGCTTTTTTGCACAGATGCAAACCTTGAAATGTAGAAGATTAACATCTCCTGGCACAGTGTTTGGCCAATGAGGATTGGAGCTGGTGGGAAATGGTATCCTACCCTCGCCTATCCCTTAAGTGGGCAATTGTAAGGCACAATCAACATAGCAACTCAGAAAGCACCTAAGGGATCAAAAGGTCACACTCCGACCACCCACAACAGAGGAAAGCAGCTAGAACAGGCTCCCCTTCATTACTCCTGTCCCCTATCTCAGACTTTGCTTTCTGCAGGTGCAAATTATAAACTGTTACCGACAGTGGCTGTTTCTTCTTGTTCTTGGCAACAGGCAACATGATTGGCCTTTATAAATATCATCAGTCTGATAGGAAACAAATCTTGCTATTTTAATGTGCATGTGTTTTAATTAAATATAAAAACACACTTTTAAAAATCACTACATAGACCACAATCAAAAATCAGTAATTCCTCTCAAAATGAAAATCTTAGAAAAACACTATCACCTTTTTTGTAATTGTTGTCCCCCAAATAAGGCTTTATTTTCTGATTTTCACTCAGCAAGGATGACAGCAAAGAAATAACATGACCAGAGTCTTTTCCTATTGCCTTAAAGTCCTTGTAGTGTTAAGGCAGGACAAGCAAATGATGGCTATATAATTTGTCCCTATGAAACAGATATTCATAAAATGATAGAGTGAAGCCAATCAATGTTAAATACCATCTGGTTCAGTATCCTCACTTTGAAAACTAAAACACTGAGGCCAGAGCAAACAGTAACTGAATGACTCATCCAACATGACTCTGACACTGGTGGCCCCAGCATGGGCCTCCCAACTCTTGATTTAGTGTTTGTGCTACTAAATCATATTGCCCTTTCTTTAGAACTGATCATTTGGCTTTTCCAAAATATCCTCATCCTGGTGCCTAAAACCCTGTGTCAATCACCTTTCCATTGCTGTGAAAAAATACCTGAAATAATCAACTTTATAAGGGAAAAAGGTTATTGTGGTTCATAATTTCAGAGATTTCAGCCCATGCTTACTTAATACTGTGGCTTTGGGTCTGTGATATGGCAGCACAGTATATCATGACAAGGGCACATGGTAGGTTCACCTCATGGTGGCAGGGAAACAAAGACAGTGGAGGGACCAGGGTCCCAATATCCTTTTCAGGGGCACACCTCCAATAATCTAACCTCCTTCCACTAGGTGCCACCTCCTAAAGGTTCTACCACCTCCCAATAGCACCACAGGCTAAGGAGAGAGACTTTAACACATGGACTTTGGGAGACAATTGAGATCCAAATGATAGCAGACCTCATTTACTACTGAAACATATTAAGTTTAGACTTATTATTATTTCACCATAAAATCCTCATAAAGGACTATTTTTAAAGAAAAATAGCCAGAGAGGTTATATGTTTGTGAACAACTTTGTAATGGCCACCTCATGAGAGAGCTTTCTAAGAAGTACAGATCTGTAGTTTATTACTGGAACACGGGGATCCTGCCATGTATCACTGTCCAAAGATGACATAAAATATGAGGTCAACATAAGTATCCCAAATAAATTATGAAACAAAACCAAGAGCTGCTAACATAAAATCAAGTCCAATAAGCAAGGCACATGAGAGACCTTAAATTTTTTTAGAAGCTAGGAAAAGAGAGCCTGGAAATCTATATTTCACAAGACTATATTCCTGGTTAACTTTGTCTATTTGGATACATTAGAGATTTCCTCAAATTTTCCTATATATAGTTTTATTCATGATTTTAAAACTTTAAAATAATGACCAATAAGAATCATTAGAGGTGATTTGCCAATTTGGCCAATGAGGATTGGAGCTGGTGGGAAATGGTATCCTACCCTCGCCTATCCCTTAAGTGGGCAATTGTAAGGCACAATCAACATAGCAATTCAGAAAGTACCAATTTGTTTAGGACAATTACATTTTAAACACACAATTTTAATTCCTACTATGGATAATTAGCTATATTATTATGCAGTTAATTATATTATTTCAGCATAGGGAAGAGCTAGCATTTGTAGAGCACCAACAAAACAAAACAAGAAAAAAATCCAGCAACCAATATTGCTCATTCAAAGAATTTGGAAAATCAGGGCATGGTTGTAATGTGGGAAAAATTTTGCTATCACATAGATTATATGTAATAAATTGTAGCTTTATTCTCCAATATAAAATCCCAACTTGATTGTTTTTCATTATGTATATAAAGCTTCGTTTCTGACTTTTAAGTACATGTTGTTGTTGTTGTTAGGTCCCATTGAGTCAGTGTCCAACTCACAGTGACACTACGTACAACAGGTGAAATAGTATTGTTAGTGCTTCTCTACTATTCATAGGGTTTTCAATGGCTGCTTGTTTCTTGGGAGTGGGTTGCCGGGTCCATCTCCCAAGTTTACAGCAGCTGGTGTTCCCAGGTGATCTCCCATCCAAGTACTAACCAGGCCTGACCCTGCTTAGTTTCTGAAATCTGAAGGGATCGGATGCCATGGTGGTATGGCTGTAGGTGGAAAGTACATGTAGATACATGAAAAATGTTTAGATAGTTCATTAATAAAAAGCAGGTATATATATAGATATATCTTAAATATTTTGCTTTCATTAAACACATATAAAAGAGTTGTTTTGATTGGTTTCGGTTTTTTTGGCCAGTTTGGGATATAGGTCCTTGATCTTTAGAGTGTGGGTCCACTGTTTACAGTTCCATGTATCTTTCCCACATTTCATATTGTTTACAATGTTCACTTGTAGTTTCTTTCAAGTAAAGTGAGTATTGATAGAGTGCAAAGTCAATTCTTCCCAATCTTTCGCAATGGCCACACCCACAGCTAATTTGACAGATTTTGTTGCCTTGCTTTCATTCATTCTTTAAAAGCATTTCACTTCATTTTCATTGGAACATTTTATGACAGGTTTATATTTTCTTGTTATTTATATTATTATTTGTTACTACAAAGTTATAATATGTGTAATGAGGTTTGGCAACAAGTATAATGGATTCACATAGGGACCTTAATTCACCTTGTGGGAATAGAAGTGTGCAGGTGCACACCAGCACTGGCGATGAGCATTTATTGTGCTATGGCATCCCTCTGCATGTTGCACATCACATGAACAACAGCTGATATGTACGAATGGATGAACCAGCAAAGTGCAGGCTGGTTAGGAGGCTTGCTACTATAATGTCACCTACAGTGCTCTTGTGGGGAACCAATTATCCCAATATGATAACATTCCTTCACTTAGAACATCTGAAAATACCTGGCAAGTATGCTACCTGAAAGAGCATGGAGAAACCAAGTTCTAGCCCCATTTCTCCTGCAAGTATTGCATAACAACTATTTATAAGCCTGAGAAAATACCCAGCTCTTGGCCTATTTTCAAAGTTACACTCTTACTCTTTTTTGTCTGAGACCTAGATCTCACAGAGCTATGATGTGAACATATTCACATGTCCATGGATCTGAAATTCAATCAGAGTCATCCTGATAAGTACCCACTAGTAAAATATTTGTAAATGAGAATATTTTATTTTTGTAGAAATGAGAAAGAACAACAAATATCCCCTAAGGGGGAGAAAATTTCTTGTACATACAGAGGTAGTGCTTAATAAGTATATGGTATACAAGCAGAAATATTTCTGCCAGTGTATAAGTCTTTTCATTTTAATGTCTAAGATATTTATGCACAATGAGGTAATGTCCAGGTAATGTCCAATGTTTAACTGGACCCTTCAAATGAACTTGGTATAGGAACTCAAGTGTGACTTAAGTGATCCCCAGCAGCACTATGTGAGAGCAGTGATCTGGAAAGCACTGTTGTAAAGGTTACTGAAATTGTCACAGTATATGAGAAATCACCGCAAGGAATATTTCTGAGTGAAAATGAAAATAAAGAACTTGGAAATGGTAATTGGAGTTTTCAGTTTAGAAGCAACCTTGAAAGAAATACAAGTCTGTTTTATGTTATTAAAGAAATCAAATTAAGGCAATTTAGAGTCTACAGTAGCTTGCTATTTGACATATGTCTCTGTTCAGTAATATAAAACAGGATCCAAGCATCACCATAACCAGAGCTGGAGCCTTAATCATTCTTAAGAGTTAGGAAGTTGGGTAGGAATCCATATAGTCAACTGCATTTCAAAGAAGACTTTATATTAACATATAACAGGGGGAGGGCACCTTTTTTAGTCAAGCAGGTCCTTAGATTATTTATCTCTCAAGAAAATCAAATATATCCATTTGCAGATGCATAATGTCAACCAGAATATTTACGTAAAAGATTAAAAGAAAAATTACTCAAAGTACCAAAAACTATGGGCACCAAAAACCAGCACTTAGGTTTCTCCGTGGTGGTGTGGGTTGGATGGAGGTTAGAGAACTATAGCTAGTTGTATTTAGTATCCCTCTCACTTTGGTCTTCAGTTTCAATCACTGTTCAAATAAAGAGGCAAAAGGTAACTTTTTGCTGGAATCCTGTTTTTACTTTGTGAGTCTGGCTAAACTTTAAAATTGGTCCAAAGTTGGAAACAAAGACTAAAAGCTTCCATTTACTTTTCTCATTTAAAAGCTTCCATTTACTTTTCTCATTTACAAGTACCTGAATATGTCTGTGCAAATTTAGAGGGGGAAAAAAAAAAAGAAGAAATAAATAAAGAAAAAACATCTAAGTAGAAACCAGGAAAGCTTATCCCTTTCAATTTAGAATTTGGTGGGTGTGGCCATCTGGGAAGACCTAGGAAATAACTAGTGTTTGGTTTGGATGATATGCTTGACTACCATTAAAAGAGCATATAATTGTAGCCTAAATGTAGACCTAAAACTTTAACAGATTTATCTAAACTTTCAAAATTTGTACCTTTGGATGTAACAATCTAAAACTATCTTATAGCAGATGTTATAGCAATATTGAAAACACTAAGCTAATATGCAATCAAGACTCTATAAATCCCTGATACCACCTTGCTCTTCAGTTGATATTACACTTGGGAAGGGGCTTTCGTTTGATCTGTTCTCGAATTATTTTTTAGCCAGTTCAGGCTTTTGTCTAAGTACAGGAAGAATGACAGGATCGCTGTCTTTGCGTAATAAAGCTCTCAGCCCTTCCCCCGCCCCATGTCTTAACTAATGTTTTACAAAATAAACCTAGAGACAGTCCCCCCCACCCCCGCCCCCAGGTTCTGAGAGATTTCCCATCCAAGGAAAACTGGCTACAGGAAAAGAAGGGAGGAGAAAAGAAACGCAACACCGAAGCTCTACTCTTTTTTAAAAAAGGTCGAAAATTATTAACATATAAACATTGCATTTCCATCCCAAAGCACCTTCTTGCGGAGACTCGCAGGAACTGGAAGGAACACGCTGCCTAGGACAACCTGAGCACTGTGGGGGCGGGGACGAGGGGAACCCGGCGGGTCACCTGACTTTGCCGGGAAGAGGGACGTGCAGCTAGAAGCATCGGATTCGGGGAGGGCCAGAACCTGGCCGAAGATGACACGGTCTAGTACTTCCTGGCACAGTCCTGGTTCCTTCCCCAAACGTGCTTTCAGTGGTTCTGAACATGCCTGCCCTTCCCAAGACAGCAGAGGAACAAATAAAGATTGGCAAGGACCCCTGACCCTTCCTGCCTCTCTCTAGCCGGCGAGTGCGTTGGGGGTGGGTGTCCCAAATCAGCGGCTTCAGGATATGAACAAGGTATTACAGGAAACCTCGAAGTTTTATTTGTAGCACGAGGGTGGAGGTGAGACAAAAGAGAATGAATGCTTTCCTAAGATAAAGCTTCACTTTATTCACTTTTGGCTCTCGGTAGCTCGTCTAGTAAACTCCGTCTTTCTTTCGCTTTGCAGCAGGCGACAGCCCTGGGTGCCACCTGCGCGTCCGGCGCGGAGCGGGCGGCTGAGGGTCGGAGTCTGGCTCGAGCCGCGACTCGACACTAGCTGCAAATACCAGTGCGAATGACAGACTGTAAACTCTCCGGCGCGCGTGCCCTTCGAGCACCACAAACCCAAGTTTTAACTATTTATTTACTTCGCTCGTTGGGTTAGCTCCCGCCGAGCCAGGCTGAGATTGCTGCGGAAGGGAAGCCGCACGCTGCTGCCGCCTAGGCGCCTCCTTTCGTCGGTGCGGCCCGCACTACCTGGCGGCGCCACTGGGGCAGCGCGCGGAGCCTAGGGTGCCTCGCGAGCCCCTCTGCGCCCACCTCGCCAGCCAGCAAAGCCAAGACGACAGTCCATTCCCCGCCAACTGCGCCGCCACCCCCGCAGGCCCGCCAGTGGCCTCGGCACTGGACCGCGCGTCCGCCTGCGAGTCCACCCAGGCCGGGCGCCACGGCCGCGCTCACGCACTTAGCGCAGGCGGCCCTACGCCGGCGGCGCAGCGCCTGCCCGCCCCCTGCGCTCTCCCCGCCCCCTCCCTCCCTCGCAGGGGCCGAGCGAATGTAGCCCGCGAGAGAAAATGGCGGCGGCGGCGGGGAATCGCGCCTCGTCGTCGGGATTCCCAGGCGCCCGGGCGGCGAGCCCCGAGGCGGGCGGTGGCGGGGGAGCCCTCAAGGCGAGCAGCGCGTCTGCAGCAGCTGCGGGGCTGCTGCGGGAGACGGGCACCGCGGGCCGCGAGCGGGCTGACTGGCGGCGGCGGCAGCTGCGCAAAGTGCGGAGTGTGGAGCTGGACCAGCTGCCCGAGCCGCCGCTCTTCCTAGCAGCCTCGCCGCTGTCCTCCTCCACTTCCCCGTCGCCGGAGCCTGCGGACGCGGCGGCGGGCGGGAGCAGCTTCCAGCCCGTGACGGTGCCGCCGCCCCCCGGAGCCTCAAGTCGCAGCGGTACCCACCCTGCGGAGCCGCCGGCAGCGCAGGACAGCGGCCCCCGGGTCCCTGCGGGGGCTGATCCTGGGGAGAAGCGGGCGCCCGCCTCCGAACCGCCTCCTGCAGTGGCCCCCGCCGGGTGAGCAGCGCGGCCGGGGCGGCGGGTCTGGGGCGGCCGAGAGCAATGAATGAACTGGGCACCGCGCGCGGCTCCCGGGGCTGGGCGCCGTTCACCGGGACCCGTGCCCCACACATCCCCGAGCCCTCTGGATCGGGCGGCGCCCTGGACCCAGTCTGGGGACAGGACGGGGACGTGCTGGAGAGTTTGTTATTGTTTGCAGACATGTGACAGGCGTGCGAGCGTTACTGCGGGGACCCGTTGCAAAAAGCTATGGGACTCCCGGGGTCAGTGCTCTCCGAGGATCCCGGGGTCCGGGCGCCGGCGCTGGGCCGAAGGTGGTAACAGCCCCGCGGCGCCGCCCTCGGATGGATGTCCTCGGGTGGGGGTTTTGGGGACCGAGGCCCGAATCCGAAGCGGGCAGAGGTCAGAGAAGGGGCGGAGTGGGTGGGGAAATCCCGGTTGGGTGGGGATCTCAATGAGCCGAGGAGAAGGCTGCAGGTCCCCGCGCGGTGACAGAGCCCCTCCGCCCGTGGGTGCTCGAGTCTCCAGGCAGGTACTAGGGCCGGGCCGGGTGCAGGAGGCGCACCCCGAGCGGCTGCCGCGGGCTCGGGGGGACTTCAGGGAACGCCTGTCAAAGTGGCTCGGCCCGAAGCTGCAGACTCGGGAGGCGTGCGGTCTTCTAGGACCTGCGATTTTTCTAACTGCGTCCCTCAAGGGGTTCCGGGTGTACTTGGGAATTAGAACTGCACCACTGAGACTCGAGTGTCTTCTGTTTGGAGTTTGAATCTGGTCTTTGAAGTTTGCATTTGGCGGAGTGGTGTAGGAGCCAGGACCGGATGTGTCAGCCATTCAGTTTCAAAGCGGTGGTGACTGCTCCCCGCAGCCCCTCAGGCGAGATTGGGACAGTGACAGTGCGGTGCTGCCAGCTTGGTGCAGCTGCGCGGGCCGCCCGCCGAATTCCAGGGGCCACAGTGCTGTGGGCTTCCGCTCGAATGGGCCTCCCGGTGCGTGTGAAGTACGAGAGGTGTAAGGTAATTTAGACCAACGGTTCTTTGGCCTCGCCCTTGTTTGGCTACTGGAAATATTTCTGTTAAAGGAAATTCTTTTAAATGTGACAGGTATGATCTTTGTTTTTTAAAACTCTTGATTAGTATATGCAAAAGTACAGTCTTGATGTTTAGAGTTGCTGGAGCTGTTTTTGTGGTAGTTACCCTTTGCCCTGACATTTATTATGGAATTAGAATGTGTCTTATTATGAGATGAATCCGACAGTAGGAATCCTTGGATTGGGCTAATTATCTAAAGTAATTTGAACTTTTTCTTTTGTGCACTTAATTATTTGTTTAAAACCACAGACTGCTTATTACTTGGAAGTTGCCCCTTCCTCCCAAGATACTGAAAGAAAAAAATAGCATTGTACCATTGCAATATTGAGATGAAAGTAGGTTTGTGACTGGTACGGTTTTCTGTGTGCACTTGTACACGTATCTTACAGCAGATATCTTCCTCTATGGTTTCCTGTTTCTGTGCAGATTGGATTAAAACTTAAGTAGAATAATTCTTACAAGGCAATTGTTACTACAGCTGAACTCCAAATAAATTAACCCCAAATTTGAGAAATTAAGTTATGCTAGTCTCATGAGACGTAAATTTTGAGTATAATAAATAACTTTGCAAACTTCAGCTTTCTGGTCAATTTAATGAGCTGTGAATATAGCATAAGAGCAAACACTGTAAAAGTAATATATAGAACTTGTTTCATGTTGCTTCTTCGCACAAAATAAGAGGACTAAGGTGAAGGCATGTAGAATTCAGTGACTGAGTAATCCATGCTTAACTTCTGCATTTTCTTTCTTTAAGGGGTGGATTATAATTGTTTAGGGTATAAGCTTTCTCTCTCTCTCTCTCTCTCTCTCTCTCTCTCTCTCTCTCTCAATGCCCATGCTTAACTCTATATTAAAACCCTTAACAAACACCAACTTTGCTTCAACACTTGCATAGGATATGAAATAATAAATTAGCAGAGTCTTTATTAAAATTATATTAGCCAGGGTGGTGTTGGTGCATCCCAAATGTCATGTAAAGATTTCATTTGTAGTAAAATGTTGATTCCCTATCCTTTTGAAATACAGTGATTTTTTTTTTCGGGTTTTGTGACAGTGGGTTTTAAATTCATTTGAATATGTTCATATAAAACTTTGATTATGGAGAAATGACTTGTATCAAATTGTTTTCATTTATTTTGCATTGTCTATTATATTTTATTATTGGCCATTTAAAATCTTAGAAAAAAACTGATTATAAGCAGTTCTGTAAGCTCTTAATTGAACTATACATTTTCCTTTTTTGTTAGTAAAATTCATACATTCAAGAGAAATCTAGCACTAAGATTTTGAAATATTTTTGTTTTCAGCAGTAACAGAAGTCTGAAGACCCTTTCTGTCTAAAGAGCTGTTGTATTTTTTTAAAGAGAATTCTGTAATTTCTTTTAGCTTCAGCATTCTCTTCAGGTTTTGATATTTGGATGTAGAAATTAAAAGTGTAGAAAATAC
This sequence comes from Pedetes capensis, assembly GCA_007922755.1. Classification (NCBI taxonomy): domain Eukaryota; kingdom Metazoa; phylum Chordata; class Mammalia; order Rodentia; family Pedetidae; genus Pedetes; species Pedetes capensis. The sequence continues at coordinate 92,258 of VMDO01004480.1, read as the reverse complement.
ATGTGTAAATGATATGCTATATAAATTATTGTTATTAGGTGCCATGGAGTCAGGTCCAACTCATAACGACCCTCATAGGGTTTTCAATGCCTTATTATTTTGGGGACTGGGGGGCATCGCTTGGGGAGTGGTTTGCCTTTCTTCTCCCGTTTTTTGCAGTGCTGGGGATTGAACCCAGGGCCTCAGAGAGCGCAGAGCAGCACTCTACCAACTGAGCTAAACCCCAGCCTCATGTTATATAAATGATGCTCATTAAAATTAAAGATTTTATATCTGTTTGCCTTCAGAATAGTAACTAAAATCAGTGAAAGTTTTGTGCCTGTAAGTGGCGCCCAAGGGTTTGGGATTTTTCCTTATATTACAGAATTAGGGGCTTTTTCTTCTTATTTACTGTCTTTGAAGAAAAATTAGTGTTACTTTCCATTGAACAGGCTATTGTGAGTTTGGTAGATATAATTACTCCATCCTATTTTTGTAACTTAAAAAAAAAACCCAAACTATCAATTTGCTGGTCCCATGAAAGAACAAGATATACTATATTTGTTAATGTTAGTTTTTGTTTAAAACTAAAGATATTTATTTCATGGAATGCTTTTATATCCTCATATAGCACTCAGTTTCAATTCCTTTTAGAAGCTGTTAGGCTAAAAATATAATGTAGTGAGCTTTTACTTGGAAGGAAGTATAAGAACATTATTACCTAAAAATAAATCTTTTTAAAAATTAAGTTGGTGATTTTATAAAATGGTAGAGGTAGTCACATAAGTTAGTCTTATGTGAATTTATAAGTTTGGTATTTATGAATTATCTCCAAGTTACACTTGAAATCAGGTAAGAAAATTAATGCATTTTTAAAGATTAACCTTATTAAATATAATTCTGGAAGAGAAATATGAGAGCTAGAATTGTTGCCAACTGTTGTTTTCTTTTCATATCTGATCTTGGCGAGGGTGACTGGTTAGCCAACATTCCTTAATATATGATTTTTAATTCATTATAATAACTCCATTTTGTTAGATAGGAAAAACAGGAAGTAGCCCTGCTCATTGATATTCTTTCATGTCTTCTATCGCTCCTTGAGCATAATACTTGCATGTTTTGGAAATGGTCACTGACTTGTCGACCATAAGATTTCAAAGTGTGGAAAGAAAGGAGTGTTCTCTTGCTTTCTACAAGAGCAAAAAACCAGCTACAGCTTGCCTAGGCTGAGTTGGCCAATCAGTTCTTGACATACGCTGTGTGCATTCCTAAGGAAGAAATGATGGGATGCAGGTAGTGAGTGGTGAATAGAGTTCCCTGAAGAAAAATATGGAGCATTCCAAAGTTTTCTGGGCTAGAAAGCCCTGCTTTTGGATTCTGTACTTCAGTCTTGGGTCAAGGAGTTTCTCTTGGTATGGAAGGCAGTGGAAAAACATGGCATAAAAGAGTAATAGTCTCCAGAGGCTGCTTAAGAACTCCATATCTATTACACCTCTAACTTGAGTGCTTTGATTATCAGATATACCACGTATATTCCTTGTTGTTGTTGTTGTTGTTAGGTGCCCTCGAGTTGGTATCCGACTCATAGCGACCCTCATAGGGTTTTCAATGGCTGACTGTTTCAGGATTGCCTTGGGAGTGGATTGCCAGGCCCTTCTCCCATTTTTGCGGTGCTGGGAATTGAACTCAGGACCTCAGAGACTGCAGCGCAGCGCTCTACCAACTGAGCTAAAACCCCAGCCCATATATTCCTTAGACTTGGTTATTTTCCTTAGTGCTGGCCTCTTTTCATATCTTAAATCAAAAGTTAGAGCGACTTAAACATGTAAATGGGCATTAAGAATGTAGCTCAGTGGTAGAGTGCTTGCCTAACATGAACAAGGCCCTGGGTTTGATTCCCATCACTGCAAAACAACAACAACACAAATGCTGAAAGTTGTCTTACCCTCAAAATTGTCTTTAATAACTGATTTTAAGAACATTTTTAATCGCGAAAGAAATAGGAACCAAAATTAAATTGTTGATTATAAGCAGTGAGATTAGTCAGGTACTCTTTTCAAATCCCAGTGATATATGAGGATTTTATCTGTGTTTTAAACCATGTTCGTTGAGCATGCAGAAGATGTAGACACTTTTAATATACTCACCTTCCTTTACTTCTGTGTGGCTGACAGTTATGTACATTATCTCATTTAACCACCACTGCAGCCCTCTAAGGTGTTGTAATTTCTGTTTGTGAGAAGGTAGAAACTCATTAGAGGTAGTAAAACTCCATGATCACCCAACTAGAAGATAGAGCTAGGATTCTTCCCCAAGTCAGTCAAACTCCACAGCTCATTACTTTTTATTACTCTGTGCTACCTCTGTGTTCATTTTCAAACTAATAATAAAATTAATTATTTTTAAAAAGGAAGTTGTTGTGCAAGAGTCTGAATAGGCCACCAGCTTGATCTCTACCCAGTGCTGCCTTTGTCTGCTAATACGTGTATGATGCTTATCTCTCTGTAACCCAGCCTTGTACAGGTACAAGCGTAGCAACATTTATATCCTCCTTGTCACATTAGGCAAAGAGGATAAATGATTAGTTTGAAATTTTTATTAGATTTATTGATTCATGATGTATTAAATCATAAGTGAAAATGAGATGAAGAAGATGGATGTATCATTCATCTTGATCATCACAAAGGGAGAGAAACTTCAGTATTGCTGGACCCTACCCATTTGTTACTATTTTAAATTTCTTTATTAAGCATTTATGAATCTGCAAGGTGGTGGTCTGGATGGCAGAGAAAAAGGTCATTACTTTACAGCCTGAGTTTCATTTGGTAGATTATAGTATGAACATGTTTCACAATACCAAGGTAAGTGTTGTAAGAGAGAGAGTGAGACAGAGGGACACCCAGATTAAAAGTAGTGCTCTGGATCTCATCCAAGCATTCCACAGTACGTTCCTTCTGTAAATGCAGTTGTTGTTGTTGTTGTTGTGTGCCGTCGAGTCGGTATCCGACTCATAGCGACCCTCATAGGGTTTTCAGTGGCTGATTGTTTCGGGATTGCCTTGGGAGTGGATTGCCAGGCCCTTCTCCTGTAAATGCAGTAGCACCTCCTTAACTTATGGAAGAACTAATTGGCCTTCCAACTTAGTTATAACGGGTAGGTGTGTCCTACCCTCTGCTTGGGCATTTGACCTGTTAATTGCTGCTCTTTTCCTTTGGTCTCTTTCTCTTCTCTCAGGACATATGTGCTGCAGTTTCAGGTCACAGAAATGGAAAAAAGAATCTAGGTACAAATTAGCTTCAAACTATTTCTGCCTACTCTTAGGAGGAACATCTACAGAGTTGCAAGTTCACATGTGCTTTTTTTTTTCTTGCAAGAGAAAATTAAAATGAGGATATGGAGAGCAAGAAATTCAACATCCACCAACGCTGGTTTTAAAATTCTGTCTTTAGTATGAGTAAAAGCAACTCTGCTAGTTAAGAAAGCAACATAAGGAAACGTAAAATGTGCTCTGGGGCATAAGATGATCAAGAAGATATCCTTGTCTGTGTCTACTGTATGGCATGTCACAGTTGATTTAGGTACGTTTGGTAAGGAAGGGAGTTCTGTATTGTTAGTGATTGAGTCCTTAGCAATGCCAAGCTTGTTAGTTTGATGTAATAGATTGAGATTGTAGAATGTAAGAAGAAAAGATCCCCCAAGTACATATTTCTGAAAGTACATGTCTATCAGTGGGGAATTACTAATGTGACCATTGGACCTCGTGAAGGCTGGAGGGAAGTCCCTGGAGCCATGTGCTACAGTGTACACAGGGCTGTAGTTAGTATATTAACTAATGTTATCACATGGAAGCATGTGATAACTATTATGGCTGTGTGTGGAGTGAGGAGAGGGTAGATACTGGGCTGCAGGTGGAAGCTCTGTTTTCTTTATTGTCTATATAATCATTTAAGCTGATGTATTATCAAATAATCCTCAAATTGGTTTTACGGCATTTTGAATATTAAATATCAGTTGTATACTAACAGGAGTTCTGTCTTATTCTTCACACCATCTCCCAGCATGAGTTTTTGTATTTTGTACACTGCTTGGTATTTAATAGCAGTAGTTGATATTTAGCAAGCAGTCATTGATCATTTTGACCAACTTAATATAATGAAAAACTTAATTAGTATATCTTAATGACTCCTAATACTTATAAAATAATTGGAGCCATGCCCAGAATGTCTGATATTGAGAAGATTGAGTTCCTGTATTTGAAAGTATGTAGTTATTTGGGTTAATGGGTAAGCCCTCATTTTTTCCTTAACCTTTTCAGTTCTTCCTTGGTGGCCCACCTTTATCCTCTGGAACATTGTTAGAAGATTCTCAGGGTGGTCCTAGGGCTTCTCTCATTCTGCCTCCTTCATCGTTACCCGAGGCTCATTAATACCCTTCTATCAATTATTGACCATTCACAAATGATTACAGTTTATTATCCTGTCCATCCCCTCTTCTGAACTCCAGACCTACACCTGTCTGCACATCACTTGCGCACTCAGATATCCAAAACCAAATTCATGATCTTTCTGAAGCTTCTGCAGAGTCCTCATTAAATGGCAGAACCAGAACCTTGGAGTCATCCTTGACACTTGGCTGCCCCTCTCCTCAGCTTCAGTCCCTCCTAATGTACTAGCAATTTGACCTGTTATCCCTAGGCTAAGCACCCATTATCTTTTAGACCAGTGGAGCAGCCTCCTCTTGCACTCACCAGGTCCTCCTCTCTCCCTTCCAGTCTGCTATCCATATTGTGTGACAAGAGTGATCATTTCAAAATGTAAGTCTGATCTTAATTTCCTCCCTCCAGAAAAGTGAAAAGAATTCACTTAAATTTGAAAACTCCCAAGTACTTTCCAGTTGGATAAAGATAAGATGAATCCTTGACATACTCTACCAAGTCCCTGTAAGGTCTGGCGCCTGTCCACTTTGCCAGATCTGTCCCAGCTTGTACTTGGCCCTTGTGCGTAGGCTTGCCTTCCTTCCTCTCCTCCAGCTCAGCACACTGCCTCCTGCCATAGGGCCTTTGCATAGTCCCTGAGCTGTCAGCACTCTTTCCCCAGCTCCAGGTCAGCTTCTCATGGTTGAGCTCTTCATCCATTCATGCTTCTTCAGGGAAGCCTTCTGCATTGCCCAGACTGGCTTTGTGGCAAAGTGTGTCAGTGTTGAGATTTTATACTTGTCATCCCATTTGTTGAATGATTGCCTTCCCCAGAAGACCGTGAGACCTGAATGGACAGGGCCTATTGCTGGGTAGGGACTCAGCACCTAGCAAAAGGCCTGGTGCAGACACTTAGTCCTTATTTCTTGAATGAGAGGAATAATGCTGTGGCACGTCTAAGCCAGAGGATCATCTCTCCTTCTGCTTTGATCATAGTTTAGGACCTGAGAAGGGGTTAAATAACCAAAAGCCTAGACTGTTGGTGTTTCCAAATTGTAGTTTTGTGATTGACTCATTGGGAGGTATCTAGACTTGTAGACAGGCCTGGTCCCTTGAGTGAAATGTTGTTGTTGTTAGGTGCCATCGGGTCAGTATCCAACTCATAGCGGCCCTGTGTACAAGAGGTGAAACACTATTGTCAGTGCTTCTCTGCTGTTCATAGGGATTTCCATGGCAGATTGATTTTTGGAAGTGTGTTGCCGGGTCCTTCTTTCAAGTGTACAACACCTGGTGTTCCCAGGCGGTCTCCCATCCAAGTACCAACCAGGCCTGACCCTGCTTAGCTTCCGAGATCTGACAGGATTGGACACCACAGGGCCATGACTGCAGACTGAGTGAAATAGGAGAGCTAAGTGTTATAGAAAGCAAACAGCTATACTCTGTGGCAATGTTATAGGTGAAAAGAGTTTGCTGTGTGTATTTGATTCTTCTGTACTTACTAGGTGTTGAGAACGTATATATGTGAATAAATATACACATAAAAGTGTTATGTATTTTCAAATTTTCAGAACGTTATCTAAACTTAAGATACCAATTTAGGATTCTTGTCTCTAAAATTCATAAATTTGATCAGTCAGCTTGAGGTAAGTATAAGTTCACATTTGCATTAAAGAAAAGATTTTCTAGACTAATACTATATTGGGCTGGGGTTTAGCTAAGTTGGCAAAGTGCTGCTGGTTCCATCGGCCCTGGGTTCGATCGCTGGCACCACAGAACTGGGAGAAGGACATGGCAGCCCACTCCCAAAACAAACCTCAAACACTCAGCCATTGAAAACCCTATGAGGGTTCCTATGAGTTGAATCCAACTTGACAGCACCTAACGACAACAAATACTATGTATGACATCTCAGAAGCCAAGAACCCATGTAACAGAAAACCTATTGTTGGTAACTAAGCCCAGCAGCCTTCTTTATCTAGAACATGGTTTAGCACTAAGAAGGAAAAAAGGCTGTGAGCAGCCAAAGGGTCCAAAATAACACCTGTAATTTAAAGTTCTTTGATTTTTACACTTAGAAGAGTTCCTCGGGTTTGGTACTTATTTAAGATATTGTCCTTTCAGTCTTGTTGATTTGGTGCCCCTAACATGCCGCAGTTCAAAGCACAGGAGAAGCAGCAGGAGCAGTTCAAGAGGCAGGTTTCCTTTTGGTAGCTAGTTAGCCAACCTGACTGTTAGAGAGGAGGAAGGCAGGAGATGACATTAAAACCATGCAGTCGGGGGCCACCTGGTGTTGGTGGTTAGTTCTATCTTAGCCTCTAACATTACATATTAAATCATAGCATTATTCAACCTTACTTTTTGGACATTAGTTTCCTAACTTGTAAAATGAATGTGGTCAAGAGTATATGTGATTATTTTTATTTGTAACAGCAACTGTAGCTATTTAAAAATTGTTATGTTTCTGTAGTCTCAGTGAATTCAAGTTAGAAAGTTTATAATATACTAAGGAAAATTCCTATCCAAGGTAATTATAGAAGGTATTTTGGTCCTTGAAGTAGTAAGCTTCTAAATTATCTGGAAGATGTAGTTCTGCAACCTTGATGATACTGAATAAGTGAGGTGTGCTTTAGAATTACAAAGAATTGGATACTGCCCATTAGAAATGTCTTGTGAATTGTGTGGAGAAACCTTTTTGCTTTATTTGTTTGCCTGTGTTATTTTATCCCCTGCCATTCCTTTGAAAAAATTATAAGTATTAAGCCACAACCAGCATATCTAACCTTTTCCCTAGATTTCAATCAGTCAGACACTCAGCTCCAGCTTTGTAGCATGGACCAAGTTGTGAGATTACTGGGAGATTTTTGGATTAATGAGATAGTTACTTGCAAAACCATTCTTAATGTCTGCGTGTTCTAAGATGTTATTTACTTGTGTTTTCAAACTACATTTCAGTTTCTTACTCTTTTTCTCCCTACTAGTACCTTAATTAGCTACATCTGTCACTGGTTTTTCTGGATTTCTGTTGGTACTCTTATTTTCATTGGACCTTAGATTTTAAAAAGATGTGACAGATTGATGCAAATATTAACATTCCTAAAAAAAGATTTTGTGTTTTAATCAAAACTTATTGTGAATTTTATATATCCCACTACAGTGCACCTCAGTGCTGTTAGACTATATTATAAACAAGGTTCTCTAATGGTATTTTTGGTATTTCAAGGTCCTAAGGATATTCAGAATTTATAGAATTAAATTTCATTAATAAAATGACAAGACAGTTCTTTTGAAAGCAGCAGAACAATTTAATTGTTTAATTACAGTGGTACCTCAGCATATGAACTGGTCTATGCTCAAGCATTTTGGTCCCCAACCAGTATTTTCAAGAGAATTCTGGTTCACTGTTCTGCCACTTGCTCAGCACTTGACCACTATGCTAAAACCTGTATTAGACATCACACTTACCCATGAGGCTTCTGGGTGAAGCAGAGAGAAAAGATCATTTTGCATGTCGATTTCAAGCAGTAAAGGCTTGTCCTGGAGCTTGTTCAAGATCATGTGTTTTTTTATTTTTACATATATGTGCATATATACATGTGTGTACCATACAGTCATCATGGTACCTAAGAAACTTTCTAAATACTAAAAATAAAGGAAAGAGGAAAACAGTAAGAACAACGATTGAATTTTAAAAAGAACTATTGCTCAGTATGTGAGTGGCATATGTGTGTCTAAAGTAGCAATTTACTATGGTGCTGGAACCAGTAAATATATTTATTACTTATGGAGGAAAAGTGCACATTGGATGACATTCAGCCAGCCTTCCAGAATGGATTGTAGTCAAGTGCCAGGGTTACCACTGTCTATCATTTAACACATAGGATGATACTATGCATACCACTATACAATTTTTTCCTGAATAATATTTTGTTCATTATCTTAGTGAACCAAAGAACTTTTTAAGAACTGCATAATAATGCATCAGATAATGTCTCATTAATTAACTGGTTTCCTATGTTTAGACATTTATATTTTTTGCTTTTTCATGATCAACTTTAGTGACTTCTGTTGTATGCATATTTTCAACAGTTATACCTTTATTTCTGTAAAATAAGTATGTAGAAGTGAAATTACTGAGTCAAAGGGCATGCATATTTAAAATTTTGATCATATAGTCAAATTGTTCTTTAAAAACATTGTGCCAGCCAGGTACCTTGTCACACATCTATAATCCCAGCAACTTGGGAGGCTAAAGCAGCAGGACCTTGAGTTCAAAGCCAGAGAGACCTTGTGTCAAAATGTAAATAAATAAGTAAAGGTTTGAGGTTCAGCTCAGTGGTAAAACACTTGCCTACCATGCGTGGTGTGCAGTCCCCCAAGACTGAGCAAAACAAACAAAACAAAACATTATGTCATTTTACATTTGCCTCAGCATATGTGAGGGTGTCCATGGCCCAAATGTGTATCATCAGTATTTTCATTTTTCCAGTCTGATGGATGAAAGATGGCTTTTTACTTTAACTTGCATCACTTAGCTTTTTAGTGTCATTGTGCATCTTATATTTATGGGTAATTTCATGCTGCTTTTATGTATTTCCTACACAAATGAGAAAGAATTTTTTTCCTTAATTGATTTATAAAGACTCTTTGTATATTAGGAATATTTGTCGTCGTTAGGTGCCATCAAGTAGGTGTGTGACTCACAGCAACCCTAAGTACAACAGGCGAAACACTATTGTTGGTGCTTCTCTGCTATTCATAGGGTTTTCAATGGCTGATTGTGTTTTGGGAGGGGTTGCCAGGTCCTTCTTCCAAGCCTACAGTATCTGTTGCTCCCAGGCGGTCTCCCATCCAAGTACTAACCAGGTCCAACACTGCTTAGCTTCCAAGATCTGATGGGGTCAAATGCCACAGTGGTAAGGCTGCAGGCATGAATAATATCAGCCCTGACATTTGTTGCAATTGTTTTCTTCCACTTTTGTATTATGACTATAGTATTTTTCCTTTAGGAGGCTTTACATTTTTATCTTTGTTTCAGTTCTTTAATGACTTCTGTGTTTAGATCATATAGAAAAGCCTTCTAAGGAGTCAGTATTTTGTAGTGATTAAGAAGCCCAGCACCTGGGTGCTAGTCAGGGTTTCACGACTATCCAGCATTGTAACTGGGAAGTTAACTTCTTTGCATGTCAGTTTCCTTAACTGTAAAATGGAGATGATAATAGTGTCTATTTCAGAGTTGTTGGGAAGAATAAAGGAATGTGTCTTTTTAGAAAAGTGCTTGGTAAGCCATAAATACTATGTGAGTAATAGCTATTATTGGATTGGGATTTAGCTCAGTTGGTAGAGCACTGCTCTGTAGTCTCTGAGGTCCCGAGTTCGATTCCCAGCACCACAAAAATGGGAGAGGGACCTGGCAATCCACTCCTGAGGCAATCCTGAAACAATCAGCCATTGAAAACCCTATGAGGGTCGCTGTGAGCTGGACAGGACTTAATGGCACATAACAACAACAACAATAGCTATTATTATTCCCTACCATAAGATTTCTAGTAGCATCTTAGAAGTTTTAAAAATACTCAGGTCCATCTGAGGTTTAAAGAGGTGACTTAGGGCTCTCTGTTTTCTTCAAATGGTTGGCCTAGTGTCCCAGCATTGTTTATTGAGTAAAAAAATATTCCCTTTATCATGTAGTAAATTTTTGATATACTTGCACTTCGTATTTGGGTCTCCTTGTCCTTTTCGGTGCCTCTCTGTGTAAACTCTGCCCCTGTCTCCGTGCTTGCTCTACTCTTCTTCCTCTGGCTTTCTTACCCTCACTCAGCCTCTACCCAAGTCACGTGTTGTGTTGCCATTTCCCTGCCAGCCCTCTCTTCACCACCACGGTTGCTAGCCCATGGTCAGGCCTCTGCCATCCTTTTCTTCATCCTTAAAATGAAGCTCTGAGTCTATAATGTAGCTTACTTAGAAGCTCCAGGAGTGCAAGCCTCTTGTTACCTCTCCGCACCCCCTTCCAGAACACCCCGTTCCAGTCACAAAACAGGCTCATGTATTCGCCCACTAGACCCTTTGTCCATGTGCTCACTACTCTTTCCTCTATCTAGTGTACTCATTCTGTCACCTCTGTGAGATACTTTTTATGTTTTTATTCTCTTTGTGATAAATTGTTGGTATTCTACTAAAAGTAAATATGGCTGTTTGTGGAAGTCAGTACTCTGTTGTACATCCTGCTGAATTTAGTTTAGAATTTGATTTGATTTGGTTTAAAGTTTCTTAATATCTGAGTTAGATTTGCCACTTTTCAACCTTGTTAGTTTTTCCTTCATCATTATACGTGTAGTCATGACTTTCTGAACAACAGTATTTACAGAGGTGTTTGTACAGAACACACTGTTGTCAAATGAATCATTTTCTTGTTAGTTTGTGTTAAAATTTCAGAGGTGCAGTTTCAGGGGGAAAATGTTGATGCCAAACCAAGGCTGTCCTTGAGACTGATTCAAGGCCATCACAGGTCAGACAACAAATATGCTCAAATGCTACAAGCAAAGAGCTTGACTAGAATGTGGGGACGTCCACACCAGGCTTATATCAACTGCACAGTCTCTATAGGCAAGGTCGCAGTGAACTGACTGCTTTTTAGTAGGCAGGGCAAGTTCATTAGGTTTGAAGCTACTCAGAGTCCCTTTTGTCTGGTCTTTGGGTTATTTATTTATTTTTGCAGTACTGGGGAGCTAACTGAGGGCCTCATGTATACTGTGCAAGTGCCATACCACCGCAACTGCACTTCAGCCCCAGAGTCTTGCTGAGTTACGCAGGCTGTCTCTGGCCTCAAACTCAGGATCCTTCTGCTTCCGCCTCCTGAGTTGGTGGGCTCACAGGTGTGTGCCACCATGTCCAGCTGGGTGCACTTTATAGAGTAATGAAAGGGCAGAAGAGTAAGCACGCCAGGGCAACTGTCCATCATGAGTGCTGTCACCACTCCTGATGAGGGGACATCCATGCCTCCTGGAAACTGCTGTGAGCCAGACACCAAGGTACTGGGGACCCATCAGGGAGGAAGTCTCCATCATCCTGTCACTTGGCCTCTGGGGAATTCACCTGATGGGAGAAATGTTGGGAGGGTTCCCTGGGAAGTGCATGCTGGAGTGCCAAGACTTGAAGAATGCGGAGGAGTCTAACAGGTGACTAGGGCTTGCAGGGAGGTTTGTGGCCTGGAGGTAGGTGGAGAACACATAGCTCTAGACATCAGCGGTGAGGGTGGCAAGTATAGTTCAGGAAGCTCCATCTGGGTCAACATAGGGTGCAGACAGGGCTCAGGGACGGAGGTGGGGCCAAGATTCCTGGCTCTGGTCACATAAGAGACAAAATAGAGCCTCTGCTTTGTTATTGGTCCTTTGGCCAATCCTTAGATTTCAGTAGGATAAAATAAAAAGCCTTTGTAGTTGGATAGGTAACTACCGTACACTTGTAAGTGGGTCAGGAAGCTCAAAGAAGGAGTTGCACCAGAGCTGGGCCCAGACAGTCTGAGGTCATGAGTCCAGGAGCTGGGGCTCTTTCTCCTCCAACAGCACCCCACCATTCCAGAGGTTCACACATTGGAAGCTATTCTCATGCATGATGAATTCCATTCACTCTTTTCCTGTGTTTGGTTTTGGAACTGTGCATTTCCATTTCATACAGCACAGTGTAGTGATTCAGAACTTCAACCCTACCCGTCAGACCTGTTAGGTTCTTACTGCCATTGACTCCAAAGAAGTCACTTAACTTCTCTGAATCTCCAATTTCTCATCTCTAAAATTGACTTAGTGGTAGTGAGTTGATGAGACAATGAACCATAATTCTTTTTAAAAAATTTTTTTATTAAGTATGGATAATACCACTGCAAGTGACTTTGAAGATTTGCCACACCTTTCGCTGTGCTGATGAGGATGAGATTAAGACTTGCTCAAGGTGACCTTGCCTGTTAACATTAGTTTAGCAAAGACAGTTTGTATAGCTTATGCATCATCTTCATAACAGTTAATTTTCCCATATTATTTTGAAAGAATTTACTAGAAAAATGGAAAACTGCAACTTTCAAAATCCTGTGATGTGGGGAAAGCACCTCACCAGTAATAGATCAGGGTTCTCATCACTTTGTGATCTAAGGCAGGTCTCGTAGGTTTCCTTTTCTCCTCTCTGAAACTAAGAGATTGGCTTACATAACCTTAGTCCTCAACTTCTTTCAACTTTCTGAAGTTTAATTTGAAAGTTATTTCTTACAGCTAAATTTACCTACACTCACTGAGACAACAATTAGTGTTTTTAATTTATAAACTCTTGGGATTTTAACCTGGGTATCAGCCATAAAAAGAAGTACAAATGAATACAAATGAAAAACAACAAAGTTTCAGGAGAGTAATAATGTCATTAAATTAAATATATATATTTAAATCTTATAACTCTGCATGGCATATATTATTTTGCAAAGTGGAGAAAATAAATTAGCATGTTTGTGTTTGGCAGATATTACTTAATTAGGGAGCAGGTTTGAAAATAACATCAAATCTTTCAATCTCAATTTTAATTATATGAGGAAGGGACATTCACCAGGGATAACCTCTAACAAGCAAAGCTATCCTTTGACTGCTCCCTGTGTTTATAAAAAGGCTTTTTCATAAGTACATACTTTTTTCTTTAATTAAACCTTTAAAATTGCATTACTCAGTGACAGTTGCAGCATTTCCTAATTGTGGAAATTCAGATTTAATTATATTTTGGGAGCTCTTTTTACATAATTTGGATAGAGTTGACGGTTACTGGAAAGTATGAATTTCACTATGGATCCTTTTCTTTGTAATAAATTCACTATCAAATTCTAGAAAATTATGACTTTGGAGTAGATTTGGATTAGTACAGTCATTGTGATTGCACCAACTTGATGCATATGCACACAAACCTTCTTGCGCATTGCTGTTTTTCTTACACAGAACTAAAGCTGCTCATAATTCATTGCTGACCCCTGGGACATTAGCAGTAATTACTTTGTGCGGTAGATTCCTGGTGGTAAGGAATATTTGACCCTTCCTTCTTTCACACAACCCATAACAGCAGTTCCCTAGTTCTTCTTGTTGTGATCAGTTATTCAGATATTTTTTTGAGGCACTTAATGTGTGCTACTAGCACATGGTTTCCTGAAATGGCCAAGATAAGGAGCAGAGATGTTTTGAATTTTATTTGCTTTAACATCATTCTCTAGCGTGTTGTGACTAATTCTGATAGCTGGCTGTAGGTTTTGTTACCAATAAATAAGGCAGCTACACTATCATCTACATCATGCAGACTGAAATGATCCTGTAGTTTTATAAGTGGATAATAGAACATTCCCTCTACTGCAGGAGGATTTGCTAGGAGAGTTTTTAAATAGTGCCTGAGACACAGGAGAACAAAGCCTTCTCTTTTTGGGCGTAGGTCCAAAAAGGCAGTTTGGCATCAAAGAGAAAAGGTTATGCTCAAGAACGTCTTGCTTTCTCTTCTCCCTTCTTACTGCCTGGGCCAAGTTTTGGTGATAAGATATAAAACCATTAGTATCTAAAGTCAGCTTATCTCTGAATCTACCAGCTTGCTGAGAAATGTGTTCAGAATTGCATTGTGCAATATAATGCTGTATTCTTGTTGAAGAATCCACAAATTACTGAATGTTACAAATTTTAATTACTGAAAACTGAGTTAGAAAATTTTTATCTAAGTAGAGAATAAATGTTTGGTCCCGCATTGAGCTAAAATGAAGTTGTTTTGCAGCTTCTGTCTGTTTCCTGTTTCTCCCTCTCTCTTGAACACAGATACTTACTACCACCTCCCTCCCCCATACACACACAGGTCTTTCATTCCCTGCTGCCAGCTTATTCTGGGACGGGCTATTGCAGGATCTTTGGTGAGCTACTTACACTGAGTTCTTTGCTGTAGCAAGGTTGTAAGAGTGCCAGTGCAACTCTTTATTCTGTGTATCCTCAGTGTGTTATTAAAAATAAATCTTGTTTTATAAATCACTTATCGAGCACTGTTAGTGTTTGCATTTGTAATCAGATCTGACCCATCTGTTTTATGCTTTGGATTACCAATACTGAAGTTTTACTCCTAGGCTGACTTCCTGTTCTCATGCTATTGGGTTACCCCTGCCCCTAGCTATTTCATTTTGTTTATATTTAGAACACATGAGCTAAATTTAATATTGGCCAGAGGGTTTTAAAGTCAGTCACAAAAGTAGCCCAAAGACAGAAAATTTTATGCTGTCAGTTACTGAGTTTTTAATGCATGATCTAGGATTATTTTTAAATGTACTATAGGACATAAGAAGCATTGATAACAGCAGTTATATGTTTTGTAAAATATTTCTGTTCAAGGAGTATATTTAAGATGTTCATTCATTCTTTCTATATGCTTGTTAGGTGCCGTCAAGCCACATGTTAAATCTTTTCAAATATAACATCTTTTAATCACAAAAATATCTTGGAAATTACATCATTTCACCATTACAGCTCTGTATCCACAACTTTTCTACCCATGAAATGAATTAAATTTACTGATTTTTTTTGGAAACGTGTGTATTTGGGGTTCAGAGACTTTAGTCACTGCAGAGACCTGACAGCTGTCACTCTCCTGAAGGATTATGTCACCTTTGATTTCCACCTAGGATGGGAGCTTGGGAGAATGGTGCTTTCACTGTTTTAGCTACTGTGGCTTTCACATTGTGTCACATACACTCCCGCACCATGGCCCAGCCCAGTAATGTTTTGGAGTCTCTCTTAAATTCTGGGAAGTGAAAGCATCACTAGGTGTCTCCTTGGGTACCAGGCAGCAGAGGAATAAATTGTGGTGCTGCGGCTAAGGCCAGGTAGCCTCCCAGGCCCAGATGGTTCAGATAACTCCGATAATTGTTCCTCCTGTACATGACTTGCTCAAAAGCTTATTGATTGAGCTGTTCTCCTTGTTAGAGTATAGAAGCAGCCAATTGGGACTTTTTAAGGAGACTGGAGCAGGAACTGGCTGGAGAGCAGGCAAGTGGGGGAAGGGATGGCTGGAATCAGTGTCTAGAGCCAGTGAACTACAAATCCCAATCAGGCCTCTTTCTAGGGAGTTAGACTGAGAGATGAATATGGACCACAAACAACTCCCTAACTCCCCCTGACCCCATACTAGAGGGTTGAACCCTGGGTCTTGCACATGCTAGTCAAATGCTCTATGCTCTTCCACTGAGCTGCACCCTCAGCCTATCCCCACCCCTCACTCCTTTTTAATTTTGATACTGGGTCTCACTAAGTTGTGCAGGCTGCTTTGGCCTTGAACTTGTGATTCTCCTGTCTTAGCCTCCCATGTTGCCAGGATTACAGGCATGTGCCACCGAGCCTGGTAGAATTTTTTGACCTTTAATTTGTAACTTAATGTTTTCTATTTGTTCATTTTGTAGTTCAAGTTTAATCAGACTAACTACCAGAAGGGAATTTAATCTGCCATTTCAAAAATAGATAGCATGTTAACTTCTGCATTTAATAAATGATATTCAAAAGCATTGTTTCTTTTTGGAACTTTAAACACTAAAAAAAAACCTTTTAAACATTCTAGTCTATTTCAAGATATCTGTTATTGCTTTTGTAATACTAATACAAAAATTAGAAATGTGAATTCTGTGAGACTACTTCTTTGACCTCTATGTGAAGATAAGATGACAATAGTATTTTGAATACCAAAATTATTCTGATATTAAACTTATATACTTTACTGTTTCTTTTAAAATGAAAAGCCTAATCAAATTGTAGTTCAAATCCAAAAGTCCAGAGACTTTCATGGCCATATTTGATTCCTCCTCCTTATTTAGCTTTTGGAAAAGGAATGGCCAGATGTCTTTAGTTGAAAGATACTTAGCCTGATCTGAGATTGCTTATTGTGGTGGACTTAAGCATTAGCATTGGCTCAGGCTCATCAGACCAGACCTTGTTACTGCCTTACCACTTTTGCAGAATATTGAGTGAAGTTACTTTAACTTCCTTTGAGTTCGACTATCCTTCTCTGTGAAATGGAAATGATACCTTTCTTACTTTTAGAATTTGGAAGCACAAAATGAGATGATAGATATGAAAGTGCTTTCGGAATGGCAAAGATAAATTTACTAGGATTCATGTCATAGTACTTGAGAATTCAAAAGGACAGCCCTCTGGCTCTGAGTAACAGACATGAAATTAAGGAGTTTCAGCCATCAGGGCCAGGCAGGGTGGCACATACCTGTAAACTCAGTGACTTGAAAGGCAGAGATAGAGGGATTGCAAGTTCAAGGCCAGAGATAGAACTTAACCTTGTCTCAAAATAAAAAGTAAAAAATATGCTGGGGTTGTAGCTTTTGCAAAAGCATGTGTGAGGTTCTGGATTCTACCCTCAGTACCCCCACATACACAAAAAGAGAGAGAGAGAGAGAACAAAATTTCAGTCATTATCAAGATTTCCTACCTCAGTGTACAGATGAGTCTGAGACTGACCGTGCCTCTTTGGTCGTAGTTCTCTTGTCATTGTCTCATTATCCTACTGTATTTGTCTTATGTGAAGTAACAGTACTAGCTAACTTCCCTGCTTGGTACACTGGGTGCATTATATGATTTGTATCATTCAAGCCTAACAGCATCTTGTGAAGTACAAACTTTATTCCCGTTTTATAGATGAGAAAGCAAAGACTCCTGAGAGGTAAGACAAGGTACCACCATATCTAAGTGGTCAGTGAAGCCTGAACATGAACTCCAGCAGTTTGACTCCAAACCTGGTCACTAAAACTTTACAGTCATCTATTATGCATTTTATTTTTACTTTTCTAAAAATAAGGAGATAGGTTTGAGTTGAATCAGAACACAAGTTTCCTTATCTTGTTTTGGAAATTATTAATTTCCTTATCTTGGCTTTTATCCATTCTTCCTCACATTGTATATGATGAAGTCGAAACCATATCTAGTGATAAATTTTTTAATTAATTATTGTTTGTTGTTGTTGTTAGGTGCCGCCGAGTCGGTATCAGACTCATAGCGACCCTCTGTACAACAGGGGAAACACTATTGTCAGTGCTTGTCTGCTGTTCATAGGGTTTTCAATGGCAGATTGATTTTTGGGAGGGGGTTGCCAGGTCCTTCTCCCAAGCCTACAGCTTCTGGTGTTCCCAGGTGGTCTCCCATCCAGGTACTAACCAGGCCCGACCCTGCTTAGCTTCCGAGATCTGACGGGATCGGATGCCACAGGGCTACAGCTGCAGGCAATTATTGTTTAGTTCTTCCAAAAATATAGGACAATCAGTAAAACACTTTAACATTTTTTATTATATGAAATTCTTATGAAATAAGGCAAGTTGTAAACACAAACAAATTTAAACTTAAAAGTGTTCACTCTACCAGGTAAGAAACTAGGCTCTAGATTTGATATATGGTTAAATTTCCTTAGTGCATACATTATTATTTTATTTTGTTTTATTTTTTTTGCCAGCAGAATGAGAGATACATATGTGCACATTCATTAAAAGTAGTAATTGTTTACACTTGTGGAGCACTTTATCTTTTGCTTCCTGCTTGCCAAAACATTGGTTCACTTAGGCTTCATTCCTGTTTCATGGTTGGTAGGAATAATTCAGAAAGGTGGTAAGGGAGAGGGTGACAACTCTTGACCCACTGCTCTATGTCATACACAGTCTCTCCCCTGCCTCCTCTTCTCAGATCATACCTTTGTTGTTAGTGTCCTGTAAATGCCCCAGGGAGCTTCCTTTGGTACCTCAGGCATTTCAGAATTTCTTTACAGCTAGCTGTAGCTAGAAAAGGTCTTCATTAATGGATCTTGGGGAAGGGGATAAGAGACAAGTTTCATTTCTAGTGATTTTAAATTTTAACACATAGGCTCATTTTACACTTCAGAATTCCTTTAGTCATGTTTTAATTGTTGACAAAGGCTATTTACCAATTTGACTAAAGATAATATGTAAGGCCAGCATCCAATATAAAGTTCTGCCTAAAGTAGACTTCAGTTTATTCTCTTATTGGTGTTTGTTCTCTGTTACTCAGATAAGTTAATGAATGCCTGCCTGTCAAGTGTGGGACCTTTATTTTGTGTTCAACAAGCATCTTCTTTGATAATTAAAAGAGCTTAGTGGCTCTGAGAAAATTCAGTAATCTGCCTTCCCAACAAACAAAGGAGATTATCTTTCAGTTTAACTATAGAAAGAGCACTCAGATAAAACTGAAATCTCCTTCAAGGTGAGGGAAATATCATTACCCTTAACTGTGCCTCTGACATTGCATTATTTTTTTTTCAATAATAATAGTAATGTGTTTGCCATCTCATAAATCTTATATATGAGCTGCTTTTGGAAACTTATACTGTCACTCCAACTCAGTGCAAGTCGATTGACACACTTTAGTATGGGTATGCTACTATGCCAGGAACTGAGTTGTCCTAAGTAAAACCTGAGTTGGGAAGGAGCAGTAATTCTTGTGATCTCTAGCTAGTTATTGGTTACTTGTAGCTAGTTTCATAAGAAACTCTTGGAGAAAACTGAGGCATGGTTGTGGGCTTCACCAGGAATTGACAGTGTTCATGTGTATGCTGGATATGAGGACATCCTAATAAATTAAAATAGCTAGTATAAAGTAGCCTACAGCCATACCACCCTGGTGATCAATCCCATCTGATCTTGGAAGCTAACCCAGAATGCACCTGGTTAGTATTTGGATGAGAAACCAGGTGCTGTAGGCTTGGGAGAAGGACTTAGCAGGCCACTCCCAAACAGTCAGCCATTGAAAACACTATGAATAGCAGGGAAGCACTGACAATAGTGCTGGGCATGGCACAGTGTTGGGGAGTGTTTTGTTCTGTTGTACATAGGGTCACTGTGAGTCAGACTGGACTCAATGGCACCTAACAACAATGACAATTATAAGATAAGATATGTTTTGTTTTATGTCTTATCACATTAATAGTAATTCTGCCTTCAGGATTAAAGTTTCATGGCCTCTGAAGTGTTTCTCTCCAATTGATACCTTTACTCAGTTGAACTGCAGGTTCCTCAGAATGTGGCATAAGTAGTGATTTCTGTAGAAATGAATGGATGGCTCCTGTTGACAGGCGCAACTCCTTGAGAGGTGGGAACAGGTCCTGTTAATGCCTGTGAAAGACCTCAGGGATATGCTAGCTCAGAATCCTCCCAGAGGAGTGCCAGGATTTCCTGGAGGAGAGCAGAGAGGAACTTGAAGAGGAGACACAGGCGAGACAGGGAAGAGGACTTTCCTGAGGAACAAATTGCCAGCAGCAGCAGCACCAGTGGTCAAGGGCCACAAAGGGCACCAGTGACTATCTCAAGACAGCAATTTAGTGAAGTGGTGGGAGTAGGAAGCAAAGGCTGGGGAGGAGGGGATGGGAGAGAAGTGGAAGCCAGAGCGTTTGGAAAGACCAAGCATATTGGGGCTTTGTTAGGTTGGTTTCTGTTTTAAGGCAGGAAGAGGATTCTTACAGGCTGAGGAGATAGAGCAGACAGGAGGAAGTTGTATTGTTAAAGTAGGTTTTTCTGACACGCTGACATTTCTCAAGAAAGAGGCTGTCTTGAGACAGTCACTGGTGCCCTTTGTGGCCAGTGTCCAGTGGTGCTCCTGCTGGCAGTCGGCTTCTCAGGAAAGTCCTCTTCCCTGCCTTGCCTGCACCTCCTCTGTGGGGGTCCTCTCTGCCTTCCTCCAGGAAACACTGGCATTCCTCTGGGAAGATTCTGATATAGTTATTCCTGTTGCCTTTCACAGGCATGAACAGGAGCCTGCTCCTACCTATCAAAGAGTTGGGCTGCCAACAGGAACTATCATCCTACCCCTCCAAGACTCATCCAGTCTGTGATGAAAAGTTCACCATGGTTATGAAACATGTACATAGGAGTTTTCTCATTGTTTGTTACAGTGCATGGTGTGGCAAAACATTCATTTATTCAACAGATTTATTAAGAACTGGCCATGTGCCAGGTACTGGGAATATAACAATGAACAAACGCAAAAATCCCTACTCTCATAGATTTACAATCAAACAAAAATGGTTATGAGTGTGCCCAGAAACCATTAGCATGGTTTCTACTTTCATGATTTTTTTCCTGTTTTTTGAACTTGCATTAGAATGATGTGAACACTTTCTTAAAAGTGACCATTCCTAACATTTGTTCAAGGTTCATTTTTTATTCAAGCGCTTAGAGTGGGTCTGGCATTTCTCTACCCTGATCCTAATTGTATCTTATAGAGATACTGTGCCTCTTTATATTTTGACTTGGTGAGCATATGTAACTGACTGGTACCAATCAGACTTTGGTGTTGAAGCATGGATGTGGCTGGGAGGGGGCCAAAGATTTGAGAGTACTTTAAAAATAACATGTGATAAATTGTCTTGGTAATAAAATATCCAAATTTTAAAATAATTATGTCTTAGGAAAGCAATTTAGCACCTATTTAGAAATACTCTATAGATATTGTTCTCTTGTATACAGGTAGACTTTCTTGGATGGACAGTGTTAAAAACAAGGCTGATACTCTGGCAGGTGTGCAGAGATGTTTCTGTTTGATTGTGTTTTTTTGTTGTTTTTTGTTTTGTTTTGTTTTATTTTTTCCTGAGACAGGGTCTTGCTGTGTAGACCAGGTTTTCCTCAAACTTGTGATTCTTCTCTTTCTTCGGCCTCCCAAATGCTGGGATTACAGGCATGTGTCCTCACACCCACCTGGCCTATTCATTTTTGGTTTTAGTTTTGGTTTTTCTTTTGCCGTGCTAGGGATCAAACCCAGGATGTTGTGCTTACTAGGCAAATGCTGTACCACTGAGCTACAACCCCCAGCCTCCAATTGCAGTTTATTTTAAAATTGATTCAAGTCTCATGGTTTGCCTTATTAGTTCATTTGAATTTTATACTTTAGTCAATTTCTATTTTTTTACATTAAATCTTCACTCTGCACCCCTCTTGTAAATCTTGAAATGAAATTGACATTCTAGAAATAGAAACTCTACCACAGTAACAGCATGATTCTGGTATAAACACAGACAAATGAAATAGAATTAGAGGCCCCTAAAATAAACCCATGTAGGTACAGCCACCTGATTCTTGACAAAGGTGCCCAAAACATATGTTGGAAAAAAGATAGCCTCTTCAACAAATGGTGCTGGGAAAACTGGATATCCACATGTAGGATACTGAAACTAGATACCTGTCTTTTATTCTGTACAAAAATCAATTCAAAATGGACCAAAATCTTAACGTAAGGCCTGAAACTTTGAAACTGGAGGAAAACATAAGGAAAACACTTGAAGATATAGGGATAGGCAATGACTTTCTGAATGGGACTCCAAAAGCTCAGGAAATAATAGTAAGAATTGACAGATAGGATTGCATCAAATTAAAAAGCTGCATAGCAAAAAAAAAAAAAAAAAAAGTAAAGACAGCTCTTAGTATGGGAGAAAACCTTTGCCAGCTATTCATCTGACAGAGGATTAGTATCCAGAATATATAAAGAACTCAAAAAATTAAACACCCCAGATCCAATCTGATCAACAAATGGGCAAATGAATTGGACAGTTCTCAAAAGAAGTACAATAAATACATGAAAAAGTGTTCAGCATCCTTAGCCATCAGGGAAATGCAAATCAAAACTAACCACTGAGATTCTGTCTAACCCCAGCCAGAATGGCTAGCATCAAGAAAACCAGCAGTAACAAATGCTGGCAAGGATGAGGGAGGTGAGTTAGGGAGAAGGAACCCTGGACACTGCTGGTGGGACTGTAAATTAGTTCAGCAGTATGGTGGTTCCTCAAAAATCTAAAAATAGAACTATCATGTGGTCCAACTGTACCACTCTTGCTTATATACCCAAAAGAATCAAAGTCAGCATACAATAGAGATGTGAGAATACTCACCATTTATTGTGGCACTATTCACAAGAGCCAAGTTGTAGAATCAGCCTAGAGGCTCATCAGTGGATGAATGGGTAAAGAAAATGTAGTATATATTCACATTGAGGTTTTATTCAGCCATAAAGAACAAAATTATGTCATTTGCAGGAAAATGGATAGAACTGGCAATCATCATGTTAAGTGAAATAAGCTAGACTCAGAAAGAAATATCCTGTTTTTCCTCATACACGGAAAATAGATTTAAAAAAAAAAAAAAAAAGATACAAAAGTAGAGGATGGACTATTTGTGAAGAGGAAGTTGACCTGTAGGGGGGACAAGAGAGGGTAATGGCGGGGAAAATATGATCAAAGTACATAATATACATGTATGAAAATGTCATAATGAAACCCATTATCCTGTACAATTAATACACACTAATAAAAAAGCTGCCTGCAGCTGTAGCCCTGTGGCATCTGAACCCGTCAGATCTCGGAAGCTAAGCAGGGTCAGGCCTGGTTAGTACCTGGATGGGAGACCGCCTGGGAACACCAGAAGCTGTAGGCTTGGGAGAAGGACCTGGCAACCCCCTCCCAAAAATCAATCTGCCATTGAAAACCCTATGAACAGCAGACAAGCACTGACAATAGTGTTCCCCTGTTGTACAAAGGGTTGCTATGAGTCGGATACCGACTCGACGGCACCTAACAACAACAACAATAAAAAAGCCTATATATATAGATATAGGTATAGATATATACACACACACACACACACACAGAGAGAGAGAGAGAGAGAGAGAGAGAGAGAGAGAGAGAGAGAGAGAGAGTTCTGTTTTTCATGCTTGTACTGTGGTTTAAAATCCATTCTGTCAGCTCCATCCTTCCAAACTGGGAGAATCCAGGTTGGAGGAATCTAGATTACAGGTTCTGACACTGCCCTTTCCCTGGCCACCCCCATTCATTGACCGGCTGAACTAGTTCCCTTTCTTCCTTTCAGGTTGTTTCCCTAATAGGGTGCAGTCTCATGGCTTCTGCCTTTCCCTGTGTAGACATAAACTTCAGGGGTTTTCTTTATGGCTTTGTATTCCACTAACTACATGAAAATCCACAGTCATTAATAAAATTGCAGACATGGGTAAATTCCACAGCTATGGGGAATGATTGTTTTTTACTGAAATATAAATGATCTAGACCCACGATTCTTAGCTTCTTTTACTGGCCATGCCTTAGTGTTTTCCTGGGAATGAAATCTGTCATTTTCCTCAAGACTGGTGCCTGAGCTCTTCTCTTTTCCTGCAATGCCCCCAGGACTGATGGCAAATTCTTGGCTTACACAGAGGCCTCAGTGAACCTCTCAGAGAGCTTTCTAGTTGGAGACTCCTGTTGGAAAGGCATTGGTTCCTCAGCCTGCCATGTATGAATACTGGGCATATGAGACTCAGTACTGCTGGAGTGAAAGATCAGTAAGACAGGCCTTACCCTCAAGTAAAACACAGACTAAGGGGAAAGATCAGTCCACTCTTTATTCAGCATGTATTTATTGACCACCTCTCTTGTACCAAGCTTTCTGCTATAACAAGGGACATAAAGTTGGGACCCATTTCCATCCTCAAGGGTCTCAAAGTCAAGTGTTAGGTGAACAAGAGCCCATTTTAACAGGGTGCTTTTTGCTGAATGAAGGCTGAGAACGATTCCCTCCACTGCAGTACAGGTGCTGTGGCCAGTGGGGAAGGCCAAAGGCAGTATCTGCAAGTTTCTCCAAGGAATGGGGTGACCCTAGAGCTTGAGTTATGAGGAGTAATGAGGTAGAACCTGTAGGCTATTAAGAAGACCAAAGGACGTGCCTAAGGAAAACTAGGCAAATTGGGGGATTTATTTTTATTCTTTGCTTCTTCTGTAATGTTAGATAAACTGCATTTTATTAACTGTCAACTTGGTTTTTATGTTTCAGTTTAAAACTATAGTGTTTTGTAACTTTGGTCCATTATCAGTCAGTGATACTGAATTGAGTCATAGTTATTCTCGGTAAAAGTATTCATGTGCATGATTACAAAAAGAGTTATTCTTATTTTAAATGGGAATAATAAATTTCTTTATTACGAGTACAGTTCTTTGTTTCATTTCCATTCAAATTGTTTTTTATATTTCAAATAATCAAAATTAGAAAATGGTTATGATAAAAGTCCTTTGAAGCATGTACCAGACAAGCCTAAATAAAAATCTGTCCATGTAAAATAAATGCAATTTTGTTCTACCAAATTGTTGCTGTTGTTGAGTACAGTATCCCACTGAAATGAGGAAGACATTATTTAGGAAGATATTGATTTAGACTATCTGTAGGACAGGATAGAGGAGTGTATGTGCCCTCTGTTTCAACTGATGAGTGGGCAGATATCTTTGCTGTTAATAATTGTCTCAGTGACATTTTTTAAGAAAAGGGTGCCATCTATTGAGGAAAGATTTTTTTTTCCTTCCGTGATGTTCATTTCCTAGAATCTCCTGTTTTACTCTGGACTCTTAATTTCTCTGATCATTTGTATTGATGTTAACTCCAATAGCTGCTTGGGCCAGGTAGTCAGCTCATCTTCCAATGCATTAAGAAGGGTGGCTGGGATCCTCAGAGAAGTTTGTACCTCCAAAACCAGGTATAGAGAAAAAAAAAAGAAAAAAAGAAAAAACAAAAACAAAAACAAAACCCTAAGCCTAACCATGATTCAGGAATTTTCAGAACCTTCCTATCATTTTAATGTAATCACTGGCTCAGAAAGTTTTATTGTTGTTTTTTGGTTTTGTTGATGTTTTTGGTTGAGTGTTTTTGTTTTTTCTTAAGCCGGGTATCTGAACACAGTGAGTATGAATTAAGTGAGCAAATGGTTGGGAAGAAATGAACTGTTCCAAAGAGTAACTGAAGGAAATTGAGGAACATATGACATTGGCCAAGATCTACTGGGCATGTTTCATTCTCCTGGGAGAATTAATAGTAATACTGAAATTGTTTGAGCACAACTTACAGGTCCCTAGAGGGATTCCTGAAATAAAGTTGCAAGTCCAAAGATGTACTTCAAAGTGATCTACATGGTGCCTTTTTGATAGTTCTTTAGCAATGGTATATATAATCTCATCAGTGAAAAGTTGAGAGCATGAACACTAGCAAACACACCAGAATTAAAGTATATTATTTCAGAATTTTGCATAGCCGTTACTTTTAATATATTGGCCCATTTTAGTGATGTGGCTTAATTTATTGCTAGGCCTCTGTTGTCTCCAGCTTTTTCCATTTGTTTACTGGAATACTTCACGTAGAAAGTGATTTGTTTTTAATGGAGGTATAAACTATATGCTGAATTGACTTATACTTGTATTCAGATTAATTGTACAGTGTATGAAGGAAATTTTAAACTGATAAAGAAAAAACTACAGTATAAAATATTAGAACCCATTCAACCTAAAATGTTTATGTTTTTAAACCAAATATGTCAAGTTTGTGTCCTAAATATGAGTTGTTATTAACCAAATGTTAGTTACCTTTTTTTTCAACTTGCAGTGGCATCTACATGTTCTTAAACACACCTACCTGGGTTGTGTAGGTCTGACCCAACCGATGTATTTATGTTTGTCTTGTACACAGTAATTCTGTTCCTAAAGTGTCAATAAATACATATTTTGAAAACAAAACAGGCAAAATATTTTTAAGAAAGGTTTAAACTAAAATATAAAGCCACTTGTAACAAAAAGAAATATATGTCCTTAAAAAGCATACAATCTTAGTGACTTGATGTCACTGGTTATATTACAGTTAGGGTACATCATCAGTCAAGTGTTGTTGTTGTTGTTGTTGTTGTTGCTAGGTGCCATCGAGTCGGTATCCAACTCATAGCGACCCTACATACAACAGGGGAAACACTGTTGTCAGTGCTTCTCTGCTGTTCATAGGGTTTTCAATGGTGGATTGATTTTTGGGAGTGGATTGCCAGGTCCTTCTTCCTCAGGCAAGTGTAAATAATGCATATTAATTGGCTGAGTAGCAAACATTCTGTGGGAACATATTTTTAATAATTCAAAAGCAAAAATATTTTAGCAGTGTGTTTTCAGATTAACCCTTAAAAGACTACTATGATTCTTAACATTGTGTCCTATGTTTTCTCCTGAAAGCAAACCATAATTTCTGTGACTTGATACAAATTAAGCATTTCTGATAGTATTATCCCAGATTCTGAGCAAAGTAGGCCGTGGGCTACAGAGAGTCCTGGCCTGAGGAGTTGGAGTTGAGTTTGGGACATCGGCATAGCTGGATAGAGGCTTAGCCAGAGGGCATCTACATTTTCTTTCTCATTTCAGGAAACTGCTGTATATTGTTTGATTCATTGCACTTAAGTATGGAAAATGGGTTCCATCCACAGGACTGCAAAAACCAAAAACAATAAACATGGGAAATGATTATGTATCTTTTAAGGAAGAGAAATTTATGGTGCAGTAATTTTTTAAAAGACTAGAAAAGTTAATGTTTTTAATGTCAAGCAACCTTAAAATCCATGGTTTGTGCACCCTCTTCTTGAATGTTCTTCTAAATAGCTGTTTGATCTGAGAGAGGTTTGACAGAGGATTATACAAATGCTTCTCACTTCTACTAGTAATTAAGTTTGAATTACTTTATAATAACATCAGTTTTGAGTCTAAAAGTTTATAGCAGTATTTCATAGCCTGAGTTATCACAAAAGGTCTATAGACCCATATAGCCACCATGAAGATGGTGATGAAGATATTAGGAAAGGATTCTCACATTTGAAAACACTGGGAGCCACTGGATTATAGGAGTGGCAAAGAATATTTTAATTAAATAAAATGCTGGGAGGTAATCTATAGAGGTAACAATGAAAGGGTCTTTGTGACTCTGTTAAGCTTTACACTTTTTGAAACTCTGTCTTCTAGTAGGAATATAGCACCTAAGTGTGATGGTTATACATGCATCAATGCTGAACAGACCCTGCACCCCCACCCGAGTCGTTAGAAGCAGCCTTACACAACAGTCTTCACATTCCATGGGTCTCCAGCCAATAGTGTTACCTAATGAAACCAGAAAAATAAATAGTTCTCTTCTCTTATTTTTATGTTTTTCCAAGTAACCAATACTGTTAAAAACAATTTGAAGCACCGGGCACGGTGGCACACGCCTGTAATCCCAGTGGCTTGGGAGGCGGAGGCAGGAGGTTCACAAGTTCAAGACCAGAGGCAGTCTGTGTAATTTAGTGAGACCCTGTCTCAAAAACTAAAAAAAAAAAGGGGGGGGGCTTGGGTGGGAGCAGCTCAACAGTATAGCCTTTGCAAAGCATGCAAATGCGAGGCCCTGGGTTCAACCCCCAGTACCCGCCCCCCAAAAAAGGCCATTTGAAGCAGCATAATGTAGGATGAGGAGGATAGGGCTTTAAAGCCAAAGAAACCCAAAATTTCCACTTCTGGTGAACACTTCACTAAGCTACTTAATCATTCTGTAAGACTTTATCCTCAACAAAGAAGATGATGAGTCTCGTAGCCTTGGTGAGACCCAGAAACATTCTACGGATTACACCTAGTATAAGACCTAGAATAGGGGGGTACTTCATAAGGGGTAGCATTAATAATAATAAAAGTATTCTAATTATAGTTATTGTGTGCTGTCCATGTAGTTGGCACTCTAAAAATTGTTTTATCTAGGTTCATTTTAAAACTGAGAACTACATGCTAAGGGCTCACAACAGGGCATAGGGCATGGCACATGGTGAGTAAGTCATAAATATTAGCTGTTATATCCCCATTTTACAGAAGAACAAATTAATGAGAGGAAAGCTGGAGGTTAACTTCCTTCTAAGTACTTTACATATAGTAAAGTCACATTCTCCTAATACCCACTTCATGTGGTAGATACTATTATCTCCACTTTACAATGAGGAAATTGAGGCATAGAGAAGTTAGATAGCTTAAACCTATGATAAGTCATTTCATTAGTAAGTGGATTTGAACCTTGGATTTGAACCCAGGCAGTATAGCTTCAGACCTCATGCCCCTGGCCACTGGGTCATACTTCTGGATTATATATGGGATATGATGTCTTATCTACTCAGTCCTTGGAGCATGTCTTTCAAAATGTATGACCTTAATTACTAAGAAGCCCTTTTGGTTTTGTTGTATGTACAACCTAAATTTCCTCATGGACTGCCCCCCAGCCTCTTGACTGGAGTCACTTTGATGGAAGCTATCCAGATTTTACTGGTTTGGGTGGCCGTTGACCCATCAGCCCCTCCAGCAGCCCCCATGTCCTCCTCCTACTTCCTAAAGTCCCCAGTGTGGGTCTTACAGCTGGCGAATAATGTGGTCAGTTGCTCTGTAGCCTTCCTTTTCTTCAGCAGCACTGCTTCCTCAGCCATTGCTGTCACATTCAACTGCACTGATCTTGCAGCCTCTGCCAGGTGCTGATACTGCATCTCCTCTGACCTGGTTCACCCAGCAGTCACTGCCAGTGATACCACTATTAATGCTGAAGATGCATCAGTCTCCTACTGTGCCAGAACCCCAGGGTCTGTTGCAATGAAATGAGAACCATTCTTTAGGCCCTTTTAAAAAATTCATATCCTGGGGCTTCCTTTGAGCCATATAGAGGTTAAGACCACATGGCTTGCCAAGATTTTTTTGCTTATAGCTTCTTTATCTTCACCCCAGCCCTGAGTCTGTCGTAGTGAGTGCATGGATTGGGCCAAAGATACATCTTTGTGACAAAATCTGGCCTCTGTCAGTGGTTAGGTTGGACAAAGCTCTAGTGTCTGACACCCACTTCCCTTAGGGTAAATTCAGATTAGGAGATTTTTAAGGTCTTTCTGGCTAGCTGTTAAATAATCTTTGCCCCCATATTTCGAATTTCTCAAGCTTTAATTGCAATGAAGGCATGCTGAATATTGTGATAGCTTAAGAAGTCTTATATTAACACATTAAGACTGCTGGTATTCGTTTCTGCTCTTGATTTTTCTTCTTAGGAATATTGGCTTACTGGAGTCAAAGAGTTTGTAGAGAAGATTCAATACAGATTTCCAAGTATGATCCAAGGAGCTCTTTCCTATCACAAGTATCTGCTGAAAAGGACTTCCACACCCAGTAAGCCTAAGGGGTGCCACATACCTTTTTTCTCTGTAGAGACTCATGATACACATAAGTCTTTATTTGAGGATCTGAGATATCTTGCAACAAATAAGCCCAAATAACTTCATTTTAACTAATGTTTCCTAGTCTGCAGAATCATAAGGTGTTTAATACCATAGAGCATTATTTTTGCCAAAGGTTTGTATATCTTCTGTGTAGAATACCTTCTTCATTCAGCCTTTACCAATTCCATGTCTGCCATGTCCTGTTCCTTACACTTGTTCAGGTACCACCTCCTGTGGGTCTTGCCAGATCTCCCCTAGATAAAATTAACAATGGAATGATCCTGTTGTAATTATTAATGGTACTTTACTTCTGTTATGGCATGGATAGTATTGCCTTTTCTTGCTTCTGTTAAACTAGGGGCCCAGAAAGATAGAGACCCTGTTTTACCTGCATTTTATTTTTGTTTTCTTGCCCGACAGAATGGTTTGCTAGCACTAAAAGCATAGAGAAGAAGAGCTGCAATTGTCAGGAAGGCATTCTTCCTCGTTCTCAACATCCTACTTAACACACCTTCCACCAGTAAGGAGGTGTATAGTACTAGCTGTTCCATAGGATTTTTGAAAGAAATCATTTTCCAGAAGAGACTATAAGAGTGTTTTGTGTTCTATCTCATCTTTTCCATTAATTTCAGAACATTAAAAGTAAGTACAAGCTGGGCGCCATGGCATATGCCTGTAATCCCAGCCACTCCAGAGGGTAAGGCAGTAGGATCAGTAGTTAGAGAACAGAGGCAGCCTATGTAACTGAGCAAGACCCTAACTCTAAATTAAAAGAATAAAAAGTGGGCTAGGGGAGCCGCCTAGTGGTAGAACACCTGCAAAGTATGTGCATGGCCCTGGGTTCAACCCTAAAGTACTACAAAAATTAAATAAAATAAATAAATAAATACCAAGTTGAGTGTTTTATTAGCAGAGAAGGTTTTAACTCAAAATATCACATTTAATTTTCAGCAACTTTTCTGAAAATATGAAGGGAGTATGTGCAATAACTGACTGCTTTCCCCATTGCTGCTGTTGTGATTGTTAGGTGCCATCAGTCAGGTCTGACTCATAGCAACCCTATGTACAAGAGAACAAAACACTCCCCAGCACTGTGCCATGCCCACCACTATGTCAGTGTTTCTCTGCTATTCATAAGGTTTTCAATGGCTGATGGTTTCAGAATTGTTTCTGTTTTGGGAGTGGGCTGCCAAGTCCTTCTCCCATTTTTGCAGTGCTGGGGATCAAACCCAGGGCCTCAGAGCATGCAGAGCAAATACTCTACCTGTTGCCAGCTATATTCATTTAACCTGTTGCAAGAATGCACACCCATTTGAACATACACCTCTACATAACACTGACTTAGTATCCTTTTGATGCAAACCCAAACAGTGAAGGAGCACCCATGTCCTCTGTCAGACACTTGAACTGTGCCACACACTCCATGCCAATGCTTCTGGGTGGAGGGCAGGATATAATGGGTTGCTTGATCAGAACTGCCCCGCAGCAGGGGTATAGGAAGTTCCTGTCTACTTCCAGTGAAGTCTGAGATCTCATTAGGCTTATGCATCATTGTCTTGTAGACTCCCACCCCTAGATTTGTCAGGTAGCACAAAAGGGGAATTCTTGAAAGGAAATGCACATTTAGCCAAATAACATTTAAGAAAAAAATAAAGAGCATCCTTTTCCTTGCTTACTGATCTGTATTCAACAATAAGGAAGAGGATACTTACAACATCCCATTTTCCCCTGAGAGGTTTTTAAAGATTCTTCATCAATATCAAGGACACAGCAAAGGAAAAAATAAACAGTGGAATATTTAGTAATGAATATCAAAAGAAATACAAGCTTTCATGGGCTTTTGTTGGAAAGAAACAAATGAGACATGTTGTTAGGTGCTGTCAGTCGGAATCTGACTCATAGCAACCCTATGTATAATAAGCGAAAGACTATTGTCAGTGCTTCCCTGCTATTCATAGGATTTTCAATGGCTGATTGTTTTTTGGGGAGTGGGTTGCTGGGTCCTTCTTTCAAGCGTACAGCACCTGGTATTTCCAGGTGGTCTCCTGTCCAACTACTTACCAGGCCGGACCCTGCTTAGCTTCTGAGATCCGATGGAATTAGATGCCACAGTGGTACGGCTGCAGGCAAATGAGACATGGAACCATATTAGTCTTTAATTCCCTCAGAAAATATAGGCTCTCAGAAAATTGTTTGCACTAAACCTGATGGATTTTCCAAATTCCTGAGAGAAGCTGGGAGGAAAATCATTAGTGGTATTTAAAAGTACTGTTACTATGATTATTTGGATGGGCGAGAAAAGTCTTTTTAAAAAATACTTAGGTTGAGTACTAAGTATTCCAGAGATAGACAGTAATTTTACAATTCATTTATTTTGTCTATCCTGTTGTTTTTTTTTTCCTATTTTTCGGAGATGGGTTTGGAGGCAGGATCTTTATATTTAACCCCAGCTGGCATGGAATATGATATGCAGCGTTGGCAGTGCTCAAACTCCCAATAATCCTCCTGCCTCAGCTTCCTGAGTGCTGGGATTACAGGCGCTCACCACTATGCCTGGCTTATCTGTCTTTGAAAGTGAAACTGCACTGCTTTTCTGTCACTGAAGTTCTCATACATTTTAAGAGATGACAGGACTTACAAAATCACCATTCATATTTCTTTTTTTAATTGGAAATTTTTAATGTACAACTTAGTGTGTTTCATTCTGACTTGTATTTCATTGTGACATTTCCATATATGCATTTCATTGTCCATTGCACACATAACTTCCCCCTTACCCTCTTTTGTCTCTCCTCCCCCATCTCCCAGCCCCCCACCAATGGCCTCCTTTCTACTTGCATGTCTTTTTGTGGGAATATTTATCTATACCCGTCCATCTTGATTATGATTTAGGTCCAAACTTTTTTCTATAAGTGATCTTTTGACATTGCCAGCAGTATTACATGAATACTCTAGCCTGTTTGCATTATTGAAAAACAACGGTCAGATGCCACAAAGTAGGTGGCAATGCCTTAACAGAATGTGTGTTGTCAGGCCCGAGGGCCTCTTCCATCCTTGTCCAGGGGAGTACTCACCTTCTCTCCTTTCATACAACACCACTACTCATATTTCTATCCAATTCTGACCATTTTTCTGCTTGTCTACATATTACTAACAAATTTTAGTTCACAAGTCCTGTCAAGTCAGTGAATTTCATAGAACTTGAGTTGTAGGTCACTATAAAACTGACAATGTGTTGGTTTCACTTTAGTCTGATTTGTTTTCTTTTATGTATACACAAGGGATGTTAACCTGAAAATGTCTGCTTTTTGCTCCTGCTTTTTCTCTTTAACTGCTTTTTACAAAATAACTTACCTCAAATTGCAAGTATTCTAGGATTTTCACTTCCTTATCAACCTGACTTGAATATAACTTGATTTGTCTTGTCTCTTACAGTTTTCTTTAAAATTCTTAACAATTTTGATGGTCATTGCATATTCTTAATTGTCTCTGAATAGTTATAGCCCACCCCAATTTCAGATGTATGTTTGACTTATCTGAATTACTGTATCCTTTCTTCTTGACCAGTCTCCATATGTACATATGTCAATATGCACATTTGTCCCCTTGACAAAGTATATGTATTTAGTTTCATTTTTACATAAATTAGATTTTTATCTTCATCTATCAACACATTTAAAAGGAAAAAGTATTTCGCCAGACTTGGATAGAACATTGCAGTTCTTTTTTGTTTGTTTTGTTATTTATTTCTGTATGTAGGGATTGATCCCAGGGCCTTGCACATACTTTGCAAGTGATCCACACTGGGCTGCTCCCTGAGCCCATTTTTTTTTATTTTTTACTTTGAGTCAGGGTCTCACTGAGTTACAAGATGCCTCTGGCCTCAAACTCATAATCCTGGCTCCACCTTCCAGATTTCTGGGATTACAGGCATGCACCACTGCCCTGGGTGAACATTTCAGTTCTACAGTTGGTATAATTGAGTGATATGATCATTTATATAGTAGATGTGTTGTGTTACATTAATAGCTTGTCTGTGGTGGCCTTTAAGAGAATCTTCAGTTATATTTCTGAAATACATGAGTATACCAAGGAAACACCTTAGCCAAGCTTTTGCATTTATTGCTTTATTTTCTTTTTGGGCCTAGGCAAGTGTAAAGAGATTATTTAGAAAATCTTTGTGCATGGTGGTGTTTTCTTGCTTTATCTGGGTTTTAGCCACAGGAAAAGTTTCATTTTTAGTTTGATGATATTTATTCATCCATAAACGTCCATTGGAAAGTCCAGCCTTGGGATTTAACCCTAAATGTGTCAGTAACTTTGGAAGCTATTGAAGTACATCTAAAATGTTTGTGTATTAATTTTGTAAGATTTACTTTTGTCTCAAAGCAGTTTTATCAAATTCATGTCAGTATTCATGACTCTCTGTGATCAAGAAAGACCTTTTAATCATAAAATATTCTGGAGTAGAGTAATGCAACCCATTAAAAATGCAACTCATTAAAGAGGAACTTTTCTTCTTAGTTAATAACTTTTTCTTCACTTAGTGTACCCTCTACTCATAATAATATCTGTGTCTGTTGTTGACAACACTTTTTGCATGTGTCATTTTGTAGTGTCTGAAGTATGTAGTACACAGAGTTTGAATTACCAGGCATAATTTACTTAGCAATCCCTTGGACTTTATTCAATATTCTGTAGAATATCAGTTGTTTTCAGCTCTCAAACATAAATCCAATCCACACACAATTCTAATCCACATCTAATTTTGTAGACCTTAGAACGGTTGAAAAAACGTAGATTAGATTGAAGAATATGCAGTATTGTTCATACATTTCAAATGTGAAAGAACATATAGTTTGGGAGAACTGTAAAGTTAAAATACAATTTTTGATTCACCTGTCTTTTCTAAAAGGGTACTTGGACATGGTCACAGGTAATTGGAAAAAGAAAAGGAAAAGAAAAAAAGAAATCCATGTAGAGTTGCTAACTTCAGGAATGGTTTGATACTGATTAATAGAGCACTCTACATTTTATAAATTCCCTGTTAACTATATTTGCATGATGTTTGTTGAACCTGTCTTAAATCAACCTGACTAGAGGATACCTAACAACAAACAAAAAATATAAATTACTAATTTAGAAGTAGGAAGAGCTTTTGAATATCATTCTGGTTTTCTTTGGAATTGTTTACATGTCCACAAAGGCACTGATTTGTAGGAGTTATGGGTTGTTAGGGGCTGTATGTGTCCATTATGTGTGTTGTTTCTTAGATCTTTGTTGATTGGAAGTGATAACCAGTTACTTGCATCTGTTGCTCCGGGTGCTTTATTGGTAGCTATAAGACAGGACAGAGGAAAGGCCCAGCCCTCCAAACACTTGCTCTTTCCTTGTCAAGATTGGCTAGTGAGTGGGCATTTGCAGTATGACTATACATTGTTTTAGTTTAATTTTGATTAATTTTGTACATAATTTTGCATTTCTGTACCATGATTTATTTTCCCCAAATCCTGTATTTCCTGCTGGAAATTACTTTTAATTTTAAAACTCAAGTGCGATAATATTTTAATATAAACTAACTCATAATTTCAGGTAAATTATAGCATGTATATGACAATTTAGGATATTTTATAAATGTGAAATAATCAAAATCATAAAGTGGTAAGAAATTGCTTCTGTACATTGTTTATATTATTTTCTTTGTTATTTGGCTTCATGTTGTTTAACTTTTGATATATTAAGACTGAGCTTTTTGAAGGTACATTCTGTGTCTGTATCTCTCAAAGGTCTGAATAAAGAGGTTTGCACACAATTATAGAAATAGTGCCCTGCATAATGAATACTGGTATAGAAAATGATTATACCATGGTCATCTCCACAGTAAGAAATCAACAGTCCTTTGTTGTGCTAAAGAGAGGATGTTTACCCTATATGGGGAAAAAAATAAACCTGTTTCTGACTGTAAGTGAAGAGTATGTGTGTTATCTGTAGTTCTCAAGGTCAGGCATTACTGAGTAACCTGGAATAAAATTTTGGGGAACTAATTTTCATAATATAAGTGTTTTTATATACTGTTATTTCTTATGTAAACTTACATATGTTGTAAGTATTGCATTATATAAAAGATGGAAGTGTAGCCCTTACCAATGGCTTTATTTAGTTCTTGTTCAAAAGAGGGAACAAGCCAGTAGTTGCCAATGACAGTGTATCTCTGGAGAAGCTGTATTATTGGAAAACAGAATTGTCCCAGTATTGAGATACATATTTTTGGGTTTTGTTTTCTTTTTGTTTTCCTGTTTGCAAATGCTCACATCTAGGTCAGTAGATTTCCAGAATTTGTAAACACTTACTTTCTTTTTGTCCTGTAGAAGAAGGAGGCTATGAATTAAATCATATCTGAGTTTAAGTTCTTTTTTACACAGACTTTATCACCATGAACATAGAACTTAACATCCCTTGACTTTTCTCATCTATTCAATGAGATAGTAAGAGTGTCATCTCCTGAGAATTGACTGAGCCTAGCCCAAGCCTGTATATTTCATAAATACTCTTTCCCCATCCTTATCTGAGTCCTTCCATCTCTTGCCTCTTGCCTTTTACCTGCAAAGTTACAATTTAAGGGTCCTACTATAGACTAGTATTGATTTGAAAGATAGTTTTTCCCTTGCTGTCTTCTCTCCTTTCTAACAAAGTTCATATGTTTAGTATATGAATTTCTGCTGCTGTGAGGACTTCAGAAGTGACTCTGAATTGTGCCACTTCACAATAAAGAATCCAGTGTATTTCCCAAGGTTCCTTGAGATTCCTTGGACTTTGAGAGATCAAGATTCTCCCTATGTTCAGTTTCCTAGGATCTAGACTGTTAGGAAAATCTTTATTTATACTTAAGTTGAATCCTATTAATTTCTAGAAAGGTTTTACTTGACCATTGTAGTTTTAATTGCTACTTTTGCAGAGAAATGTTCCAATAATAAACAGAATTAATGTGTTTCTGTAAATCTGGTAGTAAAATAGTTGCCACCATAAAAATTTATAAAACTTGGTTGTATTATAATGCATAGACACCAGCATAGATACCTGAGTCCCCACTTATTATAAAAACAAAATCAGATTTTTAGTTTTCTTTTGAGAAAAGATCTCACTAATTTGTAACCCAGACTGGCCTACAACTTGCCAGGTAGCCCTAGGCTGGCACTGAACTCTCAATCCTCCTGCCTCAGTCTCCCAACTAATCCCAAGGGGTTATAGGTATGCTAGGATTGGATTACAGTCGTGCACCACCAAGTCAGATTTGGCAGTGATATACTATAACAATGAAGATCACAGTATTTACAGTGCTCCTACAGGGGTTTAAATCCTTGTTGTGTTTCTCCTGTACATGTGAACCAGCCTTTCTAGGTCTTAAATGGTAACCTGATAGGGCTTTTGGAAGGGTGAATGAGTTCATATGTGTGAAGCATCTCACACTTGGTCTAGCATGTAACGTTTAACTCTTCCTAATACAATATAGTCTGGCAAGATTTCTCCTTATCCCTAGTTAGCACAATATTTCCATATTGAAGATGAACCATTTCAGAAATAACTTTTGACAATTATAGTGAAATTAGCCATGCCTGTAATCCCAGCAGCTTGGGAGGCGGGGGCAGGAGTATTGCAAGTTCGAGACCAGAGGCAGTCTGCGTAATTTAGCGAGACCCTGTCTCAAAAAGTAAAAAAAAAATGGGCTGAGGGTGCAGCTCAGTGGTCCAGCACTTACAGAGCATGCAAGCACAAGGTCGTGGGTTTAACCCTCAGTACAACCAAAAAAAAAAAAAAATTATAGTGAAATTGATAGGATTCTGAGTGTTACAGTGTCTTCTGTATGCCAGGCTTTGTGCAGACCTAGTGTTTTAGGCTCTTTGGGGTCATTGGAGGGAGCAGAGATGTGTTAGAGTGTATTTCATTCCAGAGTAAAGAACCTGCGAAGATGTTTCCTCCACAGCAGCACATACAAGTGGCCCCTGAAGAGCTAGCCATTTATCACCCACGGTGGTATAGAAGTAGCTCCAATTACCTAACAGCATACCACAGGACCCAGTATAACTCTTGTGTTTACTTTATTGCTTCTCTATCACTTCTTTCAAACTAAGTTCTCTCTCTCTCTCTCTCTCTCTCTCTCTCTCTCTCTCTCTCTCTCTCTCTGTCTCTCTCTCTCTCTCTTTTTTTTTCTTGCTTCATTGCTTCTACTTGCTACCTTGTTGTTTCTCTATTTTGGTGCCATTCTTCTTGTAGTTGTAGTGACACCTTCCGCGTATCTTCCTTTCATTCTCCCAGAGAGAGAAGATCTAATAAAGATGTAAAATGCCATCCAATGTGGAGGATCTTTGGGCTAAGGCATATGCTTGAACCAGCCAACTGTGGACTGCAGGAAGGGGTCAAGGCATGATGCCCTAAATGTTACGACACTACCCTCAGAAGGGGATGTGATTGTATGGGGTAGGCCCTCTGACCTCCTTGTGGCATGTTCAAAACATTTGGAGTTGATAGTAGAAAAATGAGTAAGATGTAACCTGTTCTGGAACATCAGCCAATGTAGTGAGGGAGGCAGATACTTAAACATATATTTAATTTTATGCTGTGTTACAATTAATATTTAGCATGCCAGAAGGGAGTAGCGAGCTGCCATAGAATGATGTAGGAAATTCTTTACAGGAGATGCACGAAATGGGAAAGGGTATTCCTGGCAGGGGGAAAAAAAACTGTAAAGACAGGTGTGATATATGTTACTGTACTTAGGAAGGAAGAATCTTAGTTCTGTGGGAAGGGGGCAGTGGTTGGCATTTAAGGTGCTAAGGGAGCAGGGTCTAGTTTATGGAACTAATGAAGTTAGTAAGTTGATTAAACCCAGACCTAAAAGAAGATGATCTCATAGAAGGGAGGGGAGATCTACAAGAGAGAATACAAGCAGCAGCTACTGGCACCACACTGGTCAGATAAGGGAGGACCAGCTAGGTCCCCAGAGAAGGGGCTATTGAAGCACTCAGCTTTTTGCAGGTGAATTCTGTAGACCTAGGGAGAGTCTAGAATTAGAAACCAAACCTCAGGATGGGAAGGGTTTTTGAAGCTCTAGGTCAGGCATAAATTCATTCTGAGGAATATTTAAAAAGAAACAAAAAAGGCAAAAAAAAAAGTATGTGTACTAAACAAGAAAAGATAAGGCCTGATCTATAACAATGTTTAAGTTTCTCATATTTATCTGATTAAAACTTTATTCTTGTATTTTTTTTAAATCTTCATGGTAGTTTCCCAAAACACATTTTTGCCTTGCTAAAATCCGTGACTTTACAAGTCAGAATTATATAAACTGTTTTAATTAAAATAACAGGTATACTTCTGGTAATAGCTCTGGAAGAAATAACTCTCTAAAATTTATGCTTAACCATGCTGGATTAGAGGGGGGTCTCATCTCCTAGTCACTTTGCAGTTGGTTAGATTGGCTTTGGTTTAAAAAATGTTTTCTGCTATAGCTGTGATATTAATTGGGTGGCAAATAATTGCTATGTACATACATAACATAGGGTTGCTATGAGTTGGACTCGACTTGACAGCACCTAACAACAACAACATACATAACTGTCTGATAAAAATTAAAATCATATCCCTAATCAATGAAGATTGTTAGGGTTATAAATAAGCAATACCGGTATGTAAGAAAAGCGGGGTTTTCTTTCCACAGTTCAGTCTCCATTTCTTCCTAGCACAAAAAAATGGGATTTACTCTATATTTTATTGATTCTGACATCCCACCGGTTGTAAATTATACCATTATTTAATATACCATGAAGAAAAAAAAACTGTTGCCAATTAAATTACAACAATATTTGGTTGTTAAGAGGTATTCAGACTTCAGATATTAAAATGTGAAAAGATACATATTTTAGAATTACTGATATATAAGTATGAGACTAGAAAGGATACTTTGCTATATATTTGCAGATTAATTTAGGAACAATGAAAAATCTTCTATTAAATAACCTCCAAATTGCAAATTTAGACATTAAATACGGAACCATAAAAAGATTTAATAACATTAGTAGTCAATAAATTTTAAAGATCTAAAGTTCCTTATGTCTGCCAAAGATGTTAATAAATGATCATTTATTTAATATATGTGTTAATATACAATATGAGCTAAATGTTTAGAGGTTGGGTATATAGATAGATAAAGCACATGGGTTACTGCCCTCATGGCGCATACATTTTATGAAGGAGAGATGTTTTGCAAATTGAAATGATTACTTTGAAGGAAAAGTACAAGGGCTGTGAAAGAGCTATAATGACAAATTATAGTATTTTCTGCTGGACATGATGGTACATACCTGGAATCCCAGCACTTGGGAGGCAGAAACAGGAAGGTTGGAAGTTTAAGGCCCACCTAGGCTACCTAGTGAGACCCTTTCTCAAAAAAATTGTTTGTGTGTGTGTGTGTGTAATTTTCAAATAAGTGGAGACAAATCTTGTGAAATTTAAGATGTATTATCCAGAGTCCTCTGCATGTCTGAGGATGCCAGGAAGAGAGAAGCTGAAAATACAGAACAGACAAGAGAGCCTCCTGAAACAAACTAGAGGAGGAGAGACAGGGCACAAGGAAGAAGTTAAGCACCTTCGTCTAAGAGTGCAGGAGGTGGTGGTACAAAGTGCACCTCAGCTCCACCATGCCTAGCCTGGGAACCTAGCCACTCCTCCAGCATCTTTACTGGAGGGAGAAAAGTATTTGCTTTTCATACTAGAGACTTGTAAGTGAATTTGAATATTCAGTTAGTTCACAAATGTGTTGCCTATAAATCTGAGCTTCCCTCAGTAAGTGTTGACTGAGCCGGATGAATTTTTGGGAAAATGTTTCTTTCTAGGCCATCTCCTCCCCTATTCCCTGCATTCTGCGCTCCCTGCCTCTCTTTTTCTCCTCTCTTCCAACTGCCCCCTTCTGCTGCTCCTCTCCTCTCTTTCTTCCCTTTCCTCCCACATGTCTTTCTTCCTCCCTCCCTATCTTACTGTTCTTCCTGCATGTACCCCTAAAATATATAATATAATCAGAGCATGGAAAGCAGCCAAACACTTCCAAGTAAATGAGGTAATCTTTCCTTTCAAAAAAGAAAAAACATTCCATTTTATATTCCTTCTATGTGACAGTTTTTCTGTGTGGCAGAAGTATTATATGGTTTTAATGACTGTTTGCAAGATTCAGGATCAAATGTTATACCCTCTTTGTTTTCCAAAAACATGTAGACCCATCTCTGACACAGAGGTATTTATCACGTTGATTCTCGCGCCTCCACAATATTAGTGTTTCATTGAAACTAGTTACATATTTCCTTTCCAGTACCTATTTATTTAGTTTTAATTAGATTTTTTTGCTAGTTCTCCAAAGAAGATACTACAGAGTTGTCATTAATTGGAAAATTCCTAGAGGAGTTTGAATTTGACTTTTTAGTAAGCTCAAGGTCATCATCTCTGGTATTTCCATGAGCATTTCCTTTTCCTATCAATGTAGAAAAATCATTATTCTCTAGCTTCATAGACTTTCCAAAAATAGTTATTGAAGTTAGCTTAGTATTTTAAAAATTGGTACTTCTCCCAGAGGAAAATTTCTGTAATTGTTTCCTTATAAACCAGACCTTTAAATCTATGCCCTATGTGTGTGTGTGCACGTGTGTGTATGCACATGTGAATATGGGTGTATTTTGAGATTAGTGATTTTCCTGAGAATTACTTTTAGGCTTTGTAAAATTGGTTCTCAGAAGTCCATAGTTTAAGCCAAGGCATGGTGGCACACGCCTGTAATCCCAGCGGCTGGAGAGGCGGAGGCAGGAGTATTGCAAGTTCGAGACCAGAGGGAGTCTGTGTAATTTAGTGACACCCTGTCTCAAAAAAGTAAAAAATGGGCTGAGGGTACAGCTCAGTGGTCCAGCACTTGCAGAGCATGCAAGCCTGAGGCCCTGGGTTCAACCCCCAGTACCACAAATAAAAAATAAAAAATAAAAAATAAAGTTCATAGTTTAGAGATTATTTTATTCTGGTAAGTCCACAGTATTTTATGAAGTCAAGATCAAAATGCTTGTACCAGAAAATTTTTACTACTTAGGTATGGAATACGCCAGGTGCTTTGTCACAAAATTATTGTTCTAGGAAAACACAGAGTTAATCATTAAGGCTTTAAAAATTTATTTCAGGATCATAGAAGATCTAGTTAAGTTTTACCTAGCTTATTAAAGGTTCATTTAGTTCATTTTAGGAAGTGCACATAAATCCCGGTTTCTGTCTATGTTGACATAAATTATTAGAAATCCTGGGATAAAGAATAGTAAGATATTCTTCTAAATTCTTGTCCATGATACATATGCATACATTATTAGAGTGGTAAGATTAGAAACAGTGCAGATTTCATGAATGCATTTTCTAATGCAGTGGTTACTGCTTAGGATTCATTTTGGTATTTACCTAGAAACAAAGGTCTGCATTAACACCATGAGTAAGTCTATAACTTCTAAATAGGACCTTTCTATTTTAAAGGTATTATTAGCCAGGCACCATGATGCATAGCTGTAGTCCAAGCTACTTGGGAGGCTGACACAGGAGGATCATGAGTTCAAAGCCAGAGGCAGCTTGTGCAACTTAGACCATCTCAGAATATAAAACAATAATAAAAGCGGCCAGGGGTGTGGGTCAGTGGTGGAACACTTGCTTCGCATGTGCAAAGCCTTGAGTTTAACCCCTAGAATTGCAAAATAAAAAAAAGTAAATAAATAAATGTATTACAAAGTTCATGTTATCAGGCAACACTCAACCCTATCCACATTATAAGTCCAACAGTGCTGTTGTTGGGTGCCATCCAGTTGGTGTCCAACTCATAGCAACCCTACATACAATAGGCAAAACAGTATTGTTAGTGCTTCTCTGCTATATGTAGGGTTTTCATTGGCCGATTGTTTTGGGGATTGGGTTGCTGGGTCCTTCTCCCAAGCCTATAGCACTTGGTTTTCCCCAGCAGTCTCCCATCCAAGTACTAACCAGGCCTGACCATGCTTAGCTTTTTGAGATCTGATGGGATTGGCTGCCACAGTGCTATGGCTGCAGTGCTGTTGTTCTTGTTAGGTGTCATTGAATCCTATCTGGTTCATAGCAACCCTCATAGGGTTTTTCAAGGGCTGGCTCTTTCAGGAGTGGATTGCCACATCCTTCTCCCAGTTTTGCAGTGCTGGGAATCCAACTTGGGACCTCAGAAACTACAGAGCGGTGCTCTACCAACTGGGCTAAATCCAAGCCCCTTCAACAGTGCAGTAGTATAAAATTTACAGTATTTTTTACCTTGTTTAAATCTTTTGGGAGTTTTAGCAGCTATATATTTGGTTATATGTTCAGTAGAAGTATGAAAAGCCATAGCCCTGTGGCATCTGATCCTATCAGATCTTGGAAGGTAAGCAGGGTCAGGCCTGGTTAGTACTTGGATGGGAGACTGCCTGGGAACACCAGGTGCTATAGGCTTGGGAGACAGACCTGGCAACCCACTCCCAAAAATCCATCCACCATTGAAAACCCTATGAACAGCAGAGAAGCACTGACAAAGTGTTTCGCCTGTTGTACATAGGGTTGCTATGAGTTGGATACTGACTTGACGGCACCTAACAACAACAACAGAAGTATGAAACAGTACCATACTGTTGTTTCTGGAAATTATTTCTTGTATATAAATTTATTCCCACAGGTCTGTTAGCTGTGGGGGCATGTGTGGTGGTGATGTGATGCTAAAAGCTATGCCACCAGTATTTCAGATACCAGTAGGGCTACCCATGGTGGGCAGATTTCAGCTGAGCTTCTAGACTAAGACAGACTTAGGGAGAAGCACCCCTCCTAAAACAATTAGCCATTGAAAACTA
This sequence comes from Pedetes capensis, assembly GCA_007922755.1. Taxonomy (NCBI): domain Eukaryota; kingdom Metazoa; phylum Chordata; class Mammalia; order Rodentia; family Pedetidae; genus Pedetes; species Pedetes capensis. The sequence goes on along the minus strand of VMDO01004480.1, from coordinate 48,882 downwards.
TGAATAGCATAGAAGCGCTATCAAATATAGTGCTGGAAAATGAGCTCCCCAGGCTGGAAGGCATTCAAGAAATGACTGGAGAAGAGTTGCCACCTCAAAGTAGAGCTGATCTTAATGCTAGGAATGGAGTAAAGCCCCTGGGACCTCCTTTTGCTGATGTGGTGTGACTCAAAATGAAAAGAAACATAGTGACTGCAACAGTGGCTCAAACATAAAAAGATTGTGTGCATGGCACAGTGTTGAGTAGTGCTTCCTGTTGTACATATGGTTGGCTTGAGTCGGATCTGATTCTATGGCACCTAACAACAGCTTACAAATTTCTCATTGTCATTATTTCTTCTTTCAGTCGTGAGATGGAGAATAAAGAAACTCTCAAAGGGTTGCACAAGATGGATGACCGCCCAGAGGAGCGAATGATTAGGGAGAAACTAAAGGCAACCTGTATGCCAGCCTGGAAACACGAGTGGTTGGAAAGGAGAAACAGGAGAGGCCCTGTGGTGAGTGGCTGTGGGTACCTGTTCTAAGAAAGTGTAGGAGGAAATGGGAAACTAAGCATAAGTAGATCCCTTTGTAAGCTTTTTCTTCTTCATTTTAAATGTAGTGGTTTTATTTGCTTTATATTTCAGCCAGTTGAAGTAAGTCATAATTAAAACTGTGCTCATTAAACAACTTAAACTATTATGGAAACTTAACTATTTGGTGGAAGGTTGCTAAATGCTTAAGGCAACACTGCCCTCTAATGTCAATATCTAAAATCCTTTATTAGAGTTTTACACTATCCTTTTTTCTGACTTTAAAAAAAGGCAACTTTTTCCATTTATTTTAGATGTTTTATTGCTAAGACAGAATCCAAGGGTCTTAATTCCCGAATTCTTCTAGGAAAGCAGAAAAAATTAAATAGACCTTTGGGATTGAAGGTAAATTAAAAATGTATGGGTTTTGGCAAAAGAAAACTTGGGTTCCTAGTTTAGGAAAGGCAAGGATACTCTATCCTTTGTCATAGTTATTCTCTTTGAAAGTAGCATTATAAAATGTTCTTCTGCATTCTTACTGAGGAAGAAGTAGATCTCAATTCTTATATCACCCTAGCACTAGTTTATACCAGCAAGTTGTTGGATTGTTTTGTTTTGTTTTGTTTTGAGGAGGGAATGTTTTTCTTTTTAAACAAAAGTAGTAATGTAAGATTTATCTGAACTTTGGCAGGGGTGTAAGCCATACTCCTTCCAAATGATCTTCTAGCTCTCTGTGTTCATCCCATGAGCCTGTTTAAGTTAAATGTAAATTAACTAAGTGTAAAAAGAAAAAATTGAGTTCCTCAGTCACACTAGCCACATTCCAAATGCTCAGTAACCCCAGAGGCTCATGGTTGCCTTTGGGACAGTGCAGATACAGAATATTTCCATCATCTTAGTGCTGTTGAAGGGCTAGCACTGGCTAGTCTCCGCTTAGATTATCTCAGTGGCCCCCGCAGTTTTGGACACCCTCATTGAGCTGTGGTTTGTTACTCATATTCTACCAGTAGTTCTTTTTTTAATCCATGGAGCTATACAGAATAAATATGATCATCATCAACATGCCACCTTTTTTGGCTACCATGGTACCCTGAGTTCTTTCCTTTCCAACTAAAATTTTGCATTTCTTCCTCCCATGAGATACTTTGCCATTTTAGTTTTTCACGCCAGAGCATGAAGAATTCAAAGACTTACCTTACAGCATACTTATTGAAACATCTGTGCTTCAAGGGGCAGGGTTTTCCTCAATCAATATAAAGAACTTTTGAACAATTAAAGCTATAAGTTAGAATGAGCTTCTTTCCAAGCTCCTTGAGCTGGAGGTGTTCAAATGGAGCCTGAGTCTTGAGAAATCACAGCGTTACAGAGTAGCCAACCATTTATCCTTTGTTACGCATGAATTAACATTGCCTATGTTTTTTGTTGTTGTTGTTGTTGTTATTTTCTCACTGTCCACTTAGCAGCAATTACTTAGGTACCTTGTTTGTGGATAGGAGTGAAGAAAGAAAAGATGTGAAATAATACATATAACACGTAACTCGTAGTCCTAAAGCTTAATTGCCCATCCTGCATGTTACAGTTTAGAGATTCCAAGTTATTCTTAATAAGTTTACTGTCTACTTAGGAGGTCTAATTTTGTTTCTTGTTTTTGTTATGTTTTATGTAAGTTGCATAAAAACCTTCTTGAAACATAAAGTAAGAAATACCTCCAAATGGGAAACCAAGGCTTACACACAATAAATAAAAATAATGTATGAAATATTACAAAGGACTTTATGACTCGGTTCCAAATGTGTGGGTTGGACAGAAAAATAATACAGAACTTGGAAGGAGAAAGAATCTCAGTCCAGTAGAATTAAGAGAAGCTTCATGAAAGATAGGATTTCAACCAAGCCTTAAAAGATGGATGAGTTTTCCTTATGTGAAGTTTGCTGCCTTGGTACAGCAACTGGCTACATAGCTCAGGAGTAGTGGAATGAAGGCCAGTAAGGTCTGCTGGGCTTCAACTGCACTAAGGCTGCAGTTTGGCGTTTTGTTCATGGCTAGATTTAATCTGAGAGTCCTAGTACTTAAACCACAACAACAATAACAAAAATCATGTGAGCTTCATTTCTGATTCAGACATTGATCTTTAAGCATCTAACTTCTTTTGATTTTGTCAGGTACACATCTAAGCTATTGTAAAATAACTTTTTTTTTTTTTAAGCAGGACAGTTTTTTGTGCATTAAACTGTTTGAGTACTTAAAATTATACTTAGTATTCTTTCAAGACCTGCATTTTTTCAAAATAGAAAGTGATCTTCAATTTTGTTGAATAAATTAAATGTAGAGGTTATAAGTGCTTGTTTTTCACATTTGTTTACTAATTTAGGATTGTAGATTTTGAATGTTAAGTGGATTAGGGAATATAATACCAGGTAGTAGCACCATTTCTAAAATATTGTACAATAACATTTTAACTATTATAAAGTCTAAATGACTGACATTTGTGTAAGTAAAAATTGTCTTTAACATTAGTGGTTTAAGGTAATACCAAATAAAATTTGATTTATTACCTGGTATATTTGTATAATACTTTATAATAAGCTATTAAAACCATTTCCTCCAGGTCCAATAGAACATGCTTCTAATCCCACCTACTTGGGAGGCTGAGATAGGAGGATCATAAGTTTGAGGCCTGAGGCAGCCTGTTTAACTTAGTGAGGCACTGTCTCAAAATAAAAAAAAATTTAAAACTGGACTGAGAGCACTTGAAAAGTATGTGCAAGACCTGGGTTCAATTACCAAGTAGTTAAAAAAAAATGTCATTTTCTAGTCTATGATGTTCAAATGTACTTTTATATTTTTAAGTAATCAAAATACTGCAATGCTTTTGATTCAGGTGGTAAAACCAATCCCTATTAAAGGAGATGGATCTGAAATGAATAACTTGGCAGCTGAATCTCAAGGAGAGAGCCAGGCAAGCGCCACTTCACCAGCCCCCAAAGGCCGACGTAGCCCGTCTCCTGGCAGCTCCCCATCAAGTCGCACAGTGAAATCAGAATCTCCAGGAGTAAGAAGAAAACGAGTCTCCCCAGTGCCTGTAAGTTACCATTTTGACAAGTATGTTAGTTTCTATGACTTTGAGACTCATGGTACATAGAGGGAAGGTGGTAAAGGATTCCTGAGACCCTTTCTGGGAATGTTTAATTCAAAACTAATTTTGTACTAAAACTGGTATGTTGTTTGCCTCTTTCACTGCATTGATAATTGTAATAATGGGTAAAGCTACTGATACCTTCACCCCAGCTAAGACTATGACAATAGAATTTGTTATTTTTCATTGCTATCATTGGCCCTTCAAGTAAGAAAAGAGCCACTTTTATTTAAGAAAGTCTTTGTCAAAGAAATAGACATTAATTTTCTTAAGCCTCAGCCCTTATTAAATATGTGCCTTTTTAATATTCTGAGATGAAAAAGGAAGCATGCATAAAGCACTTCTGCTACATACCAAAGTACAGTAGTTGTCTCAAGAAGAAACATTCATGCAGTGAGAGTTGCAAGCTGAATTAGCAGTCACATTTTCATGGCACAACATTCTTATGTAGAATAATGGCTGACCAGTAAACTATGATTATTCAAACAAGGGTATCTGGCAGAAGTTTTTCTTAAAATGAATTAAATGAGACTGTTCAAGGAAAATAAAGTATTTTTCACCTCTAATAGAATTTGAGATTTCAAGGCAAAAATTAGAATTTTAGGAAACTCATCTCTACTGTGAGCTTGACAGTTTCTCAGTATTTACACTTTTCTAATGAGACTGGTGATATCAAATGTGGTATTTTTTGACATTGTATAAATGTGTGAAAATTTGAAGATCTGTGGGACCTGTTGTTGTTGTTAGGTGCCGTCCACTCGTGTCGGACTCATAGTGACCCTCATCAGGTTTTCAATGGCTGATTGTTTCAGGATTGCCTTGGGAGTGGATTGCCATGTCCTTCTCCCATGTGTGAGACTTAGTGAACTAACATTTTCCAAATGATCAGTATATGGTGAAACAAAGTCATTCATAGGATCCATTCGAAGTGTAAAATATGCCATCTGTATTTTAACATGCCAGTGGGAAAAAGTTTTTGGTGTGGTTTCATAATTCACATTACAACTACCTTGAAGAAATGACTTTTTGAGTGTCAGTGTAGTACCAAAGAAGACAGACATAATTGTGTGGCAGTACTATCAAAATACTGCATCCTTTCATAGCTACAATCTGTGTGAGGCCAGATTTTCTTTCATACACATACTTTAATCAAAACATTATATGACAGCAAACTGCATGCAGAAGCAGCTGTAAGAACCAGCTATTTTCTATATGGAGCTTGACATCGAAGAGATTTGCAAAAGTGACAGGTGGTAACTTCATGAGAAAGCCTTCTAGTGGTGGAAATGAATATTAAAACACTCTTCCTAACTTAGAAGGGCAAATCAGTGAATGGAAAAAATGGTTGAGACAGTGACCACAAGGGAGACGTTTAGTTTTCATGAGATCTAGAGTTATTAAAGTACTTAAATCCTTTAAAAAGTACATTTTTATTACTAACACAACAACCATCACTCATTAGCTCATGAATTTGAAAATTGTGCAGGGCTCAGCAGGAGCAGCTTGCCTCTGCTCCCATGGTGTCTGCTGAAGCTAGAATATCCAAGGCTGCTTCTCCACTCACATTCATTGCTGCAGCTGGAATGATAGGACACTTGCAGGCTATTGGCCTCTCTTCCTCATAACATGGTGGTTGGGTTGCAAAAGAAGTGTTTCAAGAGAACAAGTCCCAACATGCAAGCTCTTTTCAAGCTTCCCCTTCCATCTTGTTTCTTAATACCTATTGCCCAAGGCTAGTTACACGCCCAAACCCAGTATCCATGTTGTAGGATTTGCACAAGTCTGTAAATACTGGAAGGTGTAGCTCATGGGGTCCATCAAAAATGGACCATGAGTATAAACAGAATTGCATCTTTCCATGTTCCGTGCAAAACAATCCCATGTTTCCCACAAACCAATGCCACTTTAAAGCAAAATAAGCAGGAAGTCATTAACCTAGAGTTGTTTCTATGCTTGGAAACCAGACTGAGCTTTGACCAATCACAGCCAACTGGCCTATTGGCTATATAACCAGGAACTGTCCATCACACATAAATAAGACAGAAGCCTTGCTGTAGCCAATCCAGTAATTTCTTTGCTTTTTGTTCAGCCTATAAAAGCTAGCAGTTCACATTGCTGAATCAGAGCTCTCTGAAACTCTACTTGTGTTAGTGCTGCCCAGTTTATGAATCATTCTCTTGCTCAAATAAATTGTACTAAGTTTATTTTATCTAACATTTACCTGTTATAAGTGATGTCTTCCCTAGCTGTAGGCAATCACTAATCTATTTTCTGTCCCTACATATTTGCCTCTTCTGCATGTTTTATATAAAAGGAAGCATATAACAGATAATCTTTTATGACTGGCTTCTTTCACTTAATACTGTATTTTCAGGGTTCATCCATGGTATAGCATACATCAATACTCCATTTTTTTTTTCTTCTTTTCCAATACTGGTGGGTTGAACCTAGGACCACGATCGTAGGAATGTGTTCTGCCACTAAGCTGCAATCTCATCCCCCTTTTTTCTATTTTGAATCAATCACAGCTTTAGCCTCACTAGTTACTGGAATTACAGGCATGCACCATGATGTCCATTGTCAATACTCCATTTTCAGTTGTAGAATAACATCATTTTGTGTAGATATATACCACCGTTGGTTTGTGTTTCTTTTGGGCTGTTTCCACCTTTTGGCTAGTATGAATGATGCTACTGTGAACATTTGTATACTAGCTTCTGTGTAGATATATGTTTTAGTTTCTCTTGGGTTCATACCTATGCATGGATTTGCTCTTTGATACATTTAACATCTTGAGGAACTGCTGTACTGTTTCCCAAAGCAACTGCATATTTTACACACCAACAGGATTCTCATTGCTTCTTCTTCTTGCCAGTATTTATTATTTTTAACTATTCAGTAAGGCATCAAAAACAACCAGTCCCCACCAGATATTGATGGAAAGACCAAGTTCTGGGATAATCAGTGGAGTGTAGTAAGACTGATATAAGTTACTCTCTCCACAAGAGAGTTTTTGTCAGCTTCCAGTGAGATATTTTAATTATCATGGGTGTGAAGACACATACCTGTAATCCCAGTGACTCAGGAGGCAGAGGCAGGAGGATCACAAATTTGAGACCAGAGGTGGTCTGCATAATTTAATGAGACCTTGTCTCAAAAAAAAAAAGAAAAAGTAAAAAAATGGGCTGGGGGTACAGCTCAGTGGTACAGTACTTGCAAAGCATGCAAGCGCAAGGCCCTGGGTTCAACCCCTAGTACTGCAAAAAAAAAAAAATTAAAAAAGCTATTTCAATTCAGGAAGAGTCTACAAAGCGGAGGGAGTTCCATGATGGTGTTTGCAAATTCGATGCTTAATTTTTACCACTAGATGTGGTCATTTTGCCTGCTTATGATGTTTGCTTTTTATGCCTTTAATTTTGATTTACATAATTTCAAAGAACTCTCATGTTTATAAAATAATTAGTAAAATTACCATATGGTTGTCTTTCTTGGCCTGAGGTTTGTCATCAGTTATAGGGATGACTGAGATCCTAAAAGTTGTCATGAGATGAATTTGTCAGGCAACGGCTTTTTGCCTGACTTTGTTGCATATTATTTTATACATTGAGGCAGCTTTTCAGAATATAATCGGCCATATAATTGTCACGGGGCTGGGATCTAGCTCAGTGGGTAGAGCGCTGCGCTGCAGTGTCTGAGGCCCTGAGTTCAATTCCCAGCACCGCAAAAATGGGAGAAGGACCTGGCAATCCACTCCCAAGGAAATCCTGAAGCACTCAGCCATTGAAAACCCTATGAGGGTCGCTATGAGTCGGATACCGACTCTACGGCACCTAACAACAACAACAACAACAATAATTGTCACATATAACCATTTTTTGGATATTAACTTCTCATCAAGAAATGAAAAATTTATCTAATAAAAACAATGGTGTAAAGTTTCAGAGCGGCAGAATCACACCACCTCGGAGAGCCCCGTCGCCAGATGGCTTCTCACCATACAGCCCTGAGGAAACAAACCGCCGTGTGAACAAAGTGATGCGGGCGAGGCTGTACTTACTGCAGCAAATAGGACCCAACTCGTTCCTGATTGGAGGAGACAGCCCAGACAATAAGTATCGGGTGTTTATTGGGCCACAGGTAGGGTTTGTCACCATTTTATATTTTACTAGTGTCTGGTATGAACTCAAATACGTACCATACAGCTGTTTTGGTTTTTGTGGTGCTGGGAATCGAAACCAGGGTCTCAGGCATGGTAGGGAAGTGCTGTACCACATCCCTAGCTCTTTAAGGTTCTTGAAATGACATCAGATAACTCCATTTAGTAAACTAAAGAGAGTTTAAAATGTACTGTTGGCTAATATTTTTCTTGAACGTATTTATGAGGTATTTATTATTAAATAAATTTGATCTATTTAATAAATTCATTAAAGGCCAGGCACAGTGGCACATGCCTGTAGTCCTAGTTACTCAGGAAGCTGAAGCAGCAGGATCACAAGATTGAGGCATGCCTGGACTACACAGCAAGGTCAAGACCAGCCTGGGCAACTTAGTGAGACACTGTCTCAAAATAAAAATTTTTTAGAAAGGGGCTGGGGATGTAGCTCAGTGAGAGAGCACTTACTTAGCACACAGAAAACCCTGGATTCAAACCCCAGTCCCAGATTCATTCACTCATTCGTTCATTCATTCATTGAACATAAGAGGTTAATTCATGGAAAGATCTGTACATTTTTCTTATATATAAGGATAACAAAGAATATGAATGAATAGAAACTTCAGTAAAATAAACTTGGAAATGTAAAAAGGTGATGAACTTAGAAGTTTTATTAATCCATAGGTTTTATTTATTTATTTTTATTTATTTATTTTATTATTAAATATTATTAAATAAATATTATTGTATTTATTTATTTATTAGAAGATTTATTAATCCATAGGTTTTCTTTTAATTCTTCAGAACTGCAGTTGTGGGCGTGGAACATTTTGTATTCATCTGTTATTTGTTATGCTTCGGGTGTTTCAACTAGAACCTTCAGATCCAATGTTATGGAGGAAAACTTTAAAGAATTTTGAGGTAAATTCTTTTTATATAAATGCTTTAGAGTAAAATTGGTGACAATTTTTTATGATACATTTCTAAAATTTTTCCATGAGCACTAAACTTAAATAGACAGTGACCATTTTGAAGGTATGAAAACGTGTAAGAGATATTTGTTACAGTTAAATGGTTCTCCTGTGATTTATTGACAAATTTTTTCTTCTATACTGAAGAAACAGTAAACACTGACCTGCTATAAAAACATTGTCCTTAGTACACTGTGTATTTTCTTTCGAAGCTCTTAAGTCAGCTTTATGAAAAACTTAAGCAAATAAAAGATGACAATTCATCGTTTTCATATGTATAATTATGTCAGATATCATTCATACTCTCTTTCTCCAATGTTAGGTTGAGAGTTTGTTCCAGAAATATCACAGTAGGCGTAGCTCAAGAATCAAAGCTCCATCTCGTAACACCATCCAGAAGTTTGTTTCACGCATGTCAAATTCTCATACATTGTCATCATCTAGTACTTCTACATCTAGTTCAGAAAACAGGTTAGTACTTTTTAAGGAATTAAACATTAATCCATTGTTACTTTTTAATTTTAGGAGTAATTTTTAATACCTGCATGTTAAATTGCTCTAAAAATGATTTAATCATTGAATTTTGGCTTTCTTGTTAAATTCAAGGGTAAAGAATATTAAAGATCATCTAAGGACATTTTGTTCCAAATCCTAAACCATTGAAAAAGAGCACATTAATATAATAAATGTTCCTTTTATATGAAAAATCAGGTGGCAGATGTAAAATAATAAGGGACTGCTGTCTGTCAGTCATTATCTTCTGCCCAATATCTTGGCTCATCCTATTCTTACAACAACCTTATTTAGGTACGTGTTAGCGCTGTTTCACAGATAATGAAGCTGAGGCAATATGAACTAGAAGTTCTTTTATAAATAAATTATATACAAGGCAAAATGATTTTCCAAAATCATTTTCAACTACAGGATTTTAAATTGTAACATCACTACTACTTTCACAGATATTTTCATAGAATCCTCTTTACAGGCTATTTTACCTATGAGAATGTAAGCATATTCTAAATAAATAGAGTAGTTAACTATAATTAAGTGGTACAGTAACTGTTAATCACAGTTAGTACCTAAAATCTACGGTGTTTCTCAAACTTGCTATTGCATCATTGCTGGCAAATTGAATTCATAACCTTTGAAGAATCTAAAATGTAGCACAAAATGACAAATACGAAATTGTTTTTCAAGTCTTAACATAATAAGTATTATCCTAGTAATTCACGTGAATTTTCTTTCTATTCCATGATATTATTAGTTTTAGTATAAAAATGAGATTTTTTAATTACTATGGAAAGGAGTAAGGGAACCTGTTGTATGTCCCCAGGACATGCCCATTTCAGAAGCACTGGTCTAGGTAGTTAAGTCCCATCTTCATCTCATCAGTCTTTTAAGCATTATAAACTACCTCAAAGTTCATGAAGAATGGAGAAGTGATGATAACATGACAAGGGCCCTGTGCAAAGAAAAGGAGAAATGTATGTGTAGAAAACATACCTAAATGTTTGAATTTTCTTAGTTTTGATTAATTGATTTTAGAATTCTAGAATATTCCAAGTTGTTTGAGCATTTAAGATTTTCTAAGGCTGGGTGTATAGCTCAGGGGTGGAGCATTTGCCTAGCATGTATGCTGTCCTGGGTTCAATCCCCAGCACCATAGAAACAAAACAGAACAACAACAACAACAAGAACAACAACAAAAAAAACAGAAACAAACAAGAGTCTGTCTCATGCTGACGTTGTAGCTTGGTGGCAGAGCACTTTCCTAGCATGTATAAGGCCTTGGGGGCTGATCCCCAGCACCACCAAACAAACAAAAACATCATGTAACTCATTTGAGTAAAAGCATAACCAGAACTTGTGTCTCTTGGCTCCTGGTTCTTCTAAGTAGAATGAAAAAAATGGAGGTTTGTTTCTCAAGCTTCCTGGCCCCAGCTGAATGGCCTTTCTCCTTTGGATTGAATCTCTGTAGCTTTTTATTTTGAAGAAAAATAGCAAATCCTTAAAACCAGATAGCCAAATTAAAAGAGAAAAATTGACTCTAACAAAAGACACCTTCTAAATATGAGCTGGCCATAATTTGGGGATTCTGTTGATTTATTTGGATTAGTATATCCATAGGGGGAAACCACAAAAGTTATGATATACTAATATTATACGATGTAGGTTTTGTTTAATGTAATCACATATTTTTATATCAAAAGACTAAAATCAATAAAAAGAAAACTCAAAGGAAATTCATCTGGAGATCTAATTTCATAAACATTTTAAAAAACATTTCAGAAAAGATTGAATTAGGACAAATTGGAAATATTTACAAAATATAATTAACAAAGCCTTATCAAAAAAATAAAACTTCAAAAGAAACCTAGCATGTCAATATATAAATAGGCAAAGGACATGAAGAAGATATTTGAAAAGGAAGAATTTTAAGAGATTAACAAACATGTTCAGTCAGCCTAATAACCAAAAATAATAAAAGTTCATTTGAAAAAAGATACCAGGTTTTATTTACAAATTAATAGAGGCTTTTGTAATGAGACAGTTTACTCCTTCTAAGGATATACCTCACTGTATGTATAATGGTCTAACCTTTCTGGGAAAGAATAAGATGGCTTTTAAAAATGTTTATGTTCATTGACCCAGTAATTATACTTTTTTTAAGAAAAAAATTTTCATCTGAGAAATGTAGAAGCCTTACATATATGGCTGTTTCTCCCGGTATTATGGTGAAAAATTGGAACAATTTAAATAACCAACAGCAGATAAATGGTTCAAATGTGTCCATGTTATGCATTTATCATGCAGCCATTAAAATGATACTTTTGAAAAATGTTGATAAGTTAAACCACATTCAAGATATAATAATGTATCATGCATGTATCCAGTTTTTATGTGTAAAAATATTATAGATGCTTAAAAGAGTAAAAATTTTAATGGTTTTAGTAGGAGATGCTCATACAGATGACATTTTTTCACGTTAAATACTTTGTGGGCCATTATGTCGCTGTTGACACTACACAGTTCTGCCATTGTAGTCTGGAAGTAGCCATAGATAATATCTAAAGGAATGAGCATGGTTGGGCTTTTGTAAAACTGTATTTACAAAAGGAGGCCATGGATTGATTTATTCCTGTTACATTTTATTTCTCACTGCTTTATCCTTATGTGATTTTACTTCTGAAAAAAACTACCACAGTGAATATAATCTGAAGTGTCAAAAAAGCAGACACAAAGGTGCTTACAGTAGTTTCTTAAAATGTAAAACTAAGGAAACTGCTCAAATACCAACAATAAGTGCACACTTACACAGTTAGAGTCTGTCTAGTCAGTGGATAATTATGCCACCAAATAAAAGTATGTATATGGTAGAAGCAAATGTGAAGCAGCTGAGCACAGTGACACACACCTGTAATCCCAGTACTCAGGGGCTGAGACAGGAGGATTTTGAGTTTTAGGGGTACAAATGTTCTTTGTCAGATTGTAGTTCATGTGTTGAATTGTATTCTTAGTAAGGACAGGCTAACTTGCACCCACAATCTAAAAGTACACAAGTGTGTGAATCTGACTTAAAATAACTGTATATTGATAGGGGAAATAAGTCTCCTTTTAATAGTTAATAGAAGATGCTCTTAAATAAGAATTCCTAGTTAATACATTCATATTCTGATTAACATATGGCATAATTCTGCTATATATCTTTTTGTACTTAGAACTTTTCCTTCTCCATCTTTATAGCATAAAAGATGAAGAGGAACAGATGTGTCCCATTTGCTTATTGGGCATGCTTGATGAGGAAAGTCTTACTGTGTGTGAAGATGGCTGTAGGAACAAGCTGCACCACCACTGCATGTCAATCTGTAGGTGCCTCCTTTTATCCTTGTGCTTACTCAACACAGTTGCTCTCTAACTATTTAAGATTATAGCATGGTTTGTGGGGAGATTGGTGAGAGCAGGAAAAAGGTCTATCCAGGCCCTATGTAAAGTTTTCAACAGATTGGAGTTTAGGGTCTGTTAGGAGATGATCTGTGTGAGCAAAGAAATACAGTATAGGGTCCATGGCCATACCACCCTGAAGTCCCTGATCTCATCTGATCTCAGAAGGTACGCAGGGTTGGGCCTGGTCAGTCCTTGGATGGGAGAAATGCAGTATATTGTGGTACATATGGAAATGGAAGGAGTGCAGAGTTAAAAAGAGTTCCAGCCTGGAAGGTGTACGTGGAGGGAAGGGGTGAAAAAAGACCCAGGTGGGCTTTACAGAAAGAGGAGCATCAGAGCAGTGCTGGGAATGACCTGGCCAGGTAAGCAAGTAGGGCAGAATGCTCTGAAAACTAGTAAGCAAAGTACATGTTATCATACTAATAAAATAGCATTTGTCAAAGGTACAAGCATCAGAATAATTTGACCTGCTATGTTTTCCTGCTTTGAGATTAATATTTTATCAGACTGAGATTCCTTCCATATAAATCTTATGCTAACCATCACGAACAGTTACGGTATGCAGATACTTAATGCTAAGCATTTACATTTTTGTTTTTTCTTTGATTTTTCAGGGGCAGAAGAATGTAGGAGAAATAGAGAACCTTTAATATGTCCCCTTTGTAGGTCTAAGTGGAGATCCCATGATTTCTACAGGTAGTAATTTTGAACTAATGATTTGTATGTGTTTAATAAAATTAATGATTTATATTTACTTAATAAAAGTTAAAGTATTCTCTAGCCTGGCATGGTGGTGCATACTTGTAATTCCAGCACTTGGGAGGCTCAGGCAGGAGGGTCACAAATGGAAGGCCAGCCTGGGCTGTGTAACAAGACCCTGTCTCAAAAACAAAACAAATCTCAAAGTGTGATTTAAATCTGTTAATATTTTTCAGCAAGTTTTGTTAATTTTCATTGTAGCCACGAGTTGTCAAGCCCTGTGGATTCCCCTTCCTCCTTGCGAGCTGCACAGCAGCAGACCACACAGCAGCAGCCTTTGGCTGGATCACAAAGAAGGAATCAAGAGAGCAATTTTAACCTTACACACTACGGAACTCAGCATATCCCTCCAGCTTATAAAGACTTAGCTGAGCCATGGATTCAGGTAAGTAGTTCTTTGTTCTTCACTTCTCAGAGAAACATACATAGATCAGTTAATGTGTTTGTCCCCTTCCTTCAGTCCATAACTTAAGAAAATATTTTTGATTGCCTCTATCATGATTCTTAGTCCATTGAAAAGTTTAATTTTACTTTGGGTTTAATACTTTTCTGCTTATTACACAGCTTAACCCTCAAAGGTTCTTTTTAGTTTCTCTTATCTAGAAACATCTCTTCATGAACTAACAGACATTAAAGGCTATCCAAGGATAAAAAACGGATCTCTTCAGTGCTGACTTTTTCCAGTGTTTAATCCCCATCCCACCAAGCATTTTGGTCATGTTTCTTATTTGCTGCCGTTACACTCAGTTCTTCCTTTCTGTATGCTGATTGCATATAATGCGTGCTTGCTGAGTGGATGAATAAGACAAATATGTGGTATTTACCTTGTATTGGGCATTTTTATTTCTAAAAGCAATTTTGATTCTTTCACTTTCTTTTCTGAATGAATGCTTTTTCATCCTCAGTAAATAGGGGTTTCAGTTGACTGGCTGATTTATAATGATTTTCTTGAATGCTTAGTTTATTACTTTAAAAATGCAGGTTCCAAAACCAGACAGTGTCTCCAATAGATCGTAGTGAAGTAAGATTCTATTGAATGCTATTAGATTTATGAACAGATGTATTAACTCACTAAGCTTCTATGTCATTAGGATTTGTTTCCTTTCCTTTACTCTTTTTTCTTTTTTTTTTTTTTTTTTTTTTTTTTTTTTTTTTTTTTTTTTTTTTTTTTTTTTTGGTTTTGGGGTACTGAGGGTGTTGAACCTAGGGCTTCAAGCATGCTTTTGCAAGCACTCTATCACTGAGCTGCACTCCCAGCCCCTTTTTTACTTTTGTTTTGAGACAGGGTCTCACTCAGCTATGCAGGCTGCCTCTGGCCACAAACCTGCAATCCTCCTGCCTCTTCTTCCTGAGATGCCAGGATTACAGGCGTGTACCACCACACCTAGGTTTCTTTTTCTTTTTATGACCTTTATAGTCCTACAGCTTTGGAATTTGCCTTTCTCAGCATGTTAGCAACCCCTTATGAATCTAATAAAATCCACAAAATAATAAGTACATCTTAATTCTTTTATCTAGTTCATGAATGGTAGCCCTTCTCACCTGCTCCTTCAGAAGCCTTCAAAGAACTCTCAAATATATTCTGAGCTATTAAATGCCATTCTTTCAAGGCCATAGTCTATTTTGTTTTGCTTAACTTTGGTTTGGACTATCATGTAAGTCACTATTGGAATATCATGTAAGACAGAATTAAAACTAAGGTACTGATATGCTACATAACAGTGCCATAAGTTCACTATATTCTCAGTGATTTATTCTCCTTTACAGTCCCTTTTTAACAGAACACATATAAATATGTCATGATTTGTTTTTCCCAAAATTGTTTATTCATCTTTTTTTTTTTTTCCCCAGTACTAGGGGTTGAACCCAGGGCCTTGCACTTGCATGCTTTGCAAGTGCTGTACAACTGAGCTGCACCCCCAGTCCTTTTTTTTTTTTTTTTTTTTTTTTTTTTTTTTTTTTTTTTTTTTTTTTTTGAGACAAGGTTTCGCTAAATTACACAAACTGCCTCTAGTCTCAAACTTTTGATCCTCCTGCCTCTGCCTCCTGAGTTGCTGGGATTGGGATTACAGGTGCATGCCACTGCATCCGGCCTTTCTCTTTAATATTTAGAAATGTTTCATGCAATAAATTAGATATGAAACTTACTTTTAGCTAATTTACCAATAATGTCAATGCCATTTCCTTCCCCTTCTTTAGAGATGCTGAGGCTTTGAGGTCAGGGTAGTGAGGTCTGCAGCAGGGCACATGTTAATTCTAGCTTCGTCATTGTCCTTTGCTGGTTTAAGCACTTTTTTTTTTTTTTTTTTTTTTTTTTTTTTTTTTTTTTTTTTTTTTTTTTTTTTTTTTTTTTTTTTTTTTTTAGTTGTTTGGCTTTTCCTCTCCATTCATTGCATCCCCACCTCCTTTGTCTAGTCCCACCTATTTTTTTAACCTTTTTCTGTATGACAAAAATCAACTACATTCTTTTGACTGACTAGTGTCACCTCTAAGAGAAGTACTCTATATTTTGAAACCTTCACTTGAGTGCCTTTCTTGATTTGGCTTTTTAAAAACTCATGCTCTAAGTTTTTCTCTGTAAACTACCTTAATATGAATATAAATTTGGAGCTCTTTACAATTTTTTCTTTCTGGGTTTGTTTTATTTTAAACATGAGAAGTATAAACATAAAGATGTATGTATAGTTTATCTAATTATTGCAGTTTGCTCTTTATTTTACTTGAGCTAATAAATGTTAATGACTTTTGATAATTACCAGTTAAAGTTGAGTGTAAAATTCTTCTATGATTTTTAAGTGTCTATACATACTAAAAAATGAACAAGCATAGTAAAGAATTAAGAAATGACCAGTTTTTCTTTAGTGATCAAAAATTGCACTTAACTCATTTTCCTGTGGGTTCATTAATTTTTCTTCACATTGTGCTTGTGTGATGCAGGTGTTTGGAATGGAACTCGTTGGCTGCTTATTTTCTAGAAACTGGAATGTAAGGGAGATGGCCCTCAGGCGTCTTTCCCATGATGTTAGTGGGGCCCTGCTGTTGGCAAATGGGGAGAGCACTGGAAATTCTGGGGGCAGTGGTGGAAGCAGCTCGAGTGCTGGAGCCACCATTGGGTCTCCCCAGAGCAGCATCTCAGGAGACGTGGTGGAGGCGTGCTGCAGCATCTTATCAATAGTCTGCGCCGACCCTGTCTACAAAGTGTACGTTGCTGCTTTAGTAAGTAGCCTTATTTCATAACCACATCATTATGGCTTTCTTTTGTTAATGGTGTATAGATGATGTTTTTAAGATACAATAAAGCTACTTTACCTCATTTAATTTTGGAAAATCCAAATTTTATTTTTATTCCCTAATCCCAAGAAATTACTATTTTCCATTTAAGCTGTTCATTTGAATTTTACTAATTTTAGTCAGTTCAAGTTCTCTTAAATACTATTTATTTTTCTCTCCTCAAGTAGCAATGTCTTGTTATTCATATATTTTCTTGAGTAAGTACCTCACAAAAGATGAAATTAAAAATATTCTATGAGATAGAAAAATGAGCAGTTACTTTGATTTTTTTTTTTAATTTGATGTTAGTAGACATTAAGGAAAATTTATTTTTAATAAAAATGTTACTTTTAACAAACATTCTGTGGAAATTCAGAAGACTTTTCACAGAAGAGCATTCCATGACAAAGACACAGAGTTGTTTTTCTGGTTTAAGCTTTTAGAAGTTGTCTTTCATGCGTGGAATAGAGTGATGAAGAAGTAATTTTAGAGACTAATTTGACCTTCTCCATTCTGAATATGTTTATCTTTGGACTGTGGTTTCTCATCCTCAGCACTATTGTCATTGGCCAGATAATTATTTATGGGAGATACGGGGACAGGAGGGAAGCTGTCTTCTGCACTATAACAAGTTCAGCAGCATTAAGCCCATTAGATACCAGTACAAACCCATTCCCACGACATCTCCCATCCTGACAACCAAGAACATCTCCTGGCACTGTCAAATGTCCCTTGCAGTTTAAAATAACCCTCAGTTCAGAATCACTGCTTACCTAATCTGTTTTAAAACTCTGTCTCTAAACTACCTCTCATAGTCTTTTTCTAATCCATGCCCCAATAGTTGTGCCAATTGAATCTTGAGAAGTAATACAGTATGTATTGGATGTGAATATAGGTTTGGAGTCAGAACTGAGTAGCCTCATAAATCATCACAACTGTAATAACAGAAAAATGTACTGGTGAAATTGGGACCAGCCTGGAAGTCTGGACATGTGACAGATTATAGAGACCTTGATTGATTCAAGTTCAAGTTTTCTTATTTGCTACTAGTATGACTTTAGAAAAGTTATTTAACCTCTCCTAAACTTTAGTTTACATACCTATAAAATAACAAAAATATTTGTTATGTTTGAGATGTAGAGACCTCTTACCATAGTACTTAGCACATTGTAACAACACTGAATCTGTAGTTCCTATCATTGTTTCATAAATAGTGTTCTTATTAACACCATTTTGGGTTACAATCCATTTTTGTCATTATTTATTTCCTTGCTCAATTGTGTCACATTAGGCCATTGTCTCTGATGCTTTTTACATGTAATTAAGCTGACCTTCAGGTTTTTTCTCCTCAGAAAACATTGAGAGCCATGCTGGTATATACTCCTTGTCACAGTTTGGCAGAAAGAATCAAACTTCAGAAACTTCTCCGGCCGGTTGTAGACACCATCCTAGTCAAGTGTGCAGATGCTAATAGGTAAGGCCTTCTTGATACACTACTTGAAAGTGGCTCGTATTAAAAGTTCCTAGCACCAAGCCTCATACCTACTATTTGACATGTACTTATCAAATGAGTCTTTGGATGTTGTTTGCTAACTTGAAGTTAAAATGTAGCACTTAAAGCTCTTAAGGACTAGGAGAAGAACTAATAGTAAGTAAAAGCCAGTAACAAACTCCATGGACCTTCACATAATTGTATTTTGACTGATTCTCTTAAGTAGCATTCTTAACATGAAGTCCAGTTGATAAGAACGCTAATTGACCTACCTATCCATAAGGTATAATCTTATTTTAGAAAACAAGTCACGTCATTATTCAGATCAGAAAAGATCCCATTCCATTATTTTGAATGTAACAGAATTTTAATTATGATAGCTTTAGTTAATTTTTTTTAAGTTTTATATATTCCTGCAATGTCCTTGAAATTGACTAGAAGCAAGAATAATCTTAACCGGAGAGAAAAATATAAAGTAGAAAAGTATAAGGTGTGGTGATAATAAAAATGAACACAAGCCATGCTTCCTTCAGACTAATGGTTTTCTTGTGTTTTTCCCTTCTATAAAGTGAGAGGAAAATATCACTTTCATTCAATAAACATAGCTATAGCAAATACTTGTTTGGCAGTTATCATCTCTTTAGGTCCCAGCAGATCTTGATTGGCAAGAAGTGTTGAATCTCCCTTGTTTTACTTCTGCTATTGTACTTATCCAGAGCTCTCTCAGTCCAACATTTCTCTTCCTCCTCAGCTCATGAGTTAGTTGGCAGAGAGGCTCAAAAATTACATATGTAGCTTGGACTAATTCCTCATCTTATGTAATCTGTCTTTTGCCTCTTTTGTTTTCTCTGTGTCAGCCATTACATTGAAATTACTGGAGATTTTCTTGTTTAGAGAAAACATTACATTTGGAAAACATTGGCAAATTAAAAAAATAATTAGCAAAATGCATAGAGAAACATCATTTTTCAATGTTAGGTAATTTTCTGAGAATTTCACTGTTTCTATGGCATGTGTTATGTTACCCACTTTCTGAAATTCTAACGTTAGGATGTTTACCTAGGCAGTTGCTTGAATGATTGAAATCCTAAGAAATATGAAGAAATTTTATGATATTTGCAACTCATTTTGGTGAATATAAGAGAATATACAGGCTTGGGGTGACAAGGGTTTTATGTTTTGTTTTGCTTTTGTGGTCCTAGAAATTGAACTCAGGGCCTTAAGCATACTAAGCAAGCACTCTGCCACTGAGCTGTACCTCAGCCTCAAGGTTTGTTTTTGACTGAAGAGTTTGAAGTGTTTTGTTTTTTGTTTTTTCCAATATGGAAGGGTTGAACTCAGGACCTTACACATTCTAGGCAAGTACTGTACCACTGAGCTGCATCTCCAACCCCTTCTTTTAAATTTTTTATTTCGAGACAGGGTCTCATTGAGTTGTACATGCTCCCTCTTGCCTTGAACTTGTGATCCTCCTTCCTCAGCCTCCCAAGTCACTAGGATTAAAGGTGTGTGCCCTGACACCCAGCTAATTCAAGAGATTCTTAATGAAAGTTTAGAAATAAAAATGTCAGAGTCTTATCCTTTCAACAAGATACAGTAATGAAAATAAACCTTTTACCTGATTTTATTTATTTATTTATTTACTTACTTACTTACTTACTTACTTATTTAGGCTTTTGAGACAGGATCTTTCTGTGAAGCCCAGTTTGACCTGGAACTCACTATATACCACAAGCTAGCCTTAAACTTCCTGCTCTGCCTCCCAAATGCTCTAGTTTAATATGTAAATCGATACTTGCTGCTTAAGAGGCAATACTAAAGATGCTGTGCTTCACATAGATGATAAGTTAAACTTAGAAATTAAACCTTATAATAAATATTTTTCTAGTGACATTGTGACTGAGTAGTGCTTTGTTCTGTCGTACATAGGGTTGCTATTAGTCGGATCTGACTGAGGGGACCTTAATAATAACAAAGTGACATTATTGATGAGACTTTGTTGTTGTCAGGTGTCGTCAATTCTGGTCTGACTCATGGTGATCCTATTTACAACAGAACAGAACAGTTCCCAACACGGTGCCATGCCCGGCATTATGTCAGGGCTTCTCTGCAATTCATAGGTTTTTCAATGGCTGATTGTTTCAGGATCGCTTTGGGAGTGCATTGCCATGTCCTTCCCCAATGAGACTTTAGTGGTAGAAAAGTAAACACTCCTGGAAACATTATTTTCCCACTTGCTCACGAGGCTTTACATCACTACCCTAACAGTGATGAATGTTTTATCCTAGATCCTAGAATTGATATTACTTCCCTTTGATTTTCAGCCGCACAAGTCAGCTGTCCATATCAACACTGTTGGAATTGTGCAAAGGCCAAGCAGGAGAGTTGGAAGTTGGTAGAGAAATACTTAAAGCTGGTAAATAACTTCTCACTTAAAATTAATATAGCATGTTTTATCATTTTCCTTAGCCTGTCTAATCTCATAATCCTTCATGGGGATGTTAACAGAATTTTGAAATAATTTTATAAATTGATTCACTCAGCTAACATTAGAAATATGAGTTAATCTAAGAGAAATTCTTAGAACTAATATAATCCAGAGTATTTTTGTTGGCATTACAATAATTTAATCATGTTTATTTTCAGACTTTTCATATCACTCTTTCACCATTGTTTATTTTTACTTTTGTAGGATCCATCGGTATTGGTGGTGTTGATTATGTCTTAAATTGTATTCTTGGAAACCAGACTGAATCAAACAACTGGCAAGAACTCCTGGGCCGCCTTTGTCTTATAGACAGACTGTTGTTGGAATTTCCTGCTGAATTTTATCCTCATATTGTCAGTACTGATGTTTCACAAGCTGAGCCTGTTGAAGTCAGGTGATTTTTCTTCCGGAAATGTATTACCTTCCTCTTCTGACCCACCACTCGAACTTCCCCAAAATGACATGTTGTATTTATGAACAACTCAGGGATTAAGGACCATAGAACAGTTACTAATATCTCAGTGTTTGATTGTCAAAGAAAACTGAAGTCTGAGCTATTTGATTACAAATTTATAGATTCTTCATACCAAAATGCTTTTTGAAGTATACAACTTATAAATAACCTTTTTAAACATTTGCATACATTTTTCAGTAGTTTGAACTTGTCTAGTAATTGCATGAATTTTGTTTTCTTCCAGGTATAAGAAGCTGGTGTCCCTCTTAACCTTTGCTTTGCAGTCCATTGATAATTCCCACTCAATGGTTGGTAAACTTTCTCGAAGGATATATTTGAGTTCTGCAAGAATGGTTACTGCAGTACCTAATGTGTTTTCAAAACTGTTAGAAATGCTGAGTGTTTCCAGTTCCACTCACTTCGCCAGAATGCGTCGTCGTTTGATGGCTATTGCAGATGAGGTGGAGATTGCTGAGGCCATTCAGCTGGGCATAGAAGACACTTTGGATGGTCAACAGGACAGCTTTCTGCAAGCATCTGCCCCTAACAGCTATCCAGAGAACAGTTCCCTTGAACACACAGTCCATTCAGAGAAAACTGGAAAAGGGTTATGTGCTACAAAGTTGAGTGCCAGTTCAGAAGACATTGCTGAGAGACTGGCCAACATTTCAGTGGGACATCCTAGTTCAGCAACAACAGAACAGCCAAAGCCAATGGTTCAAACAAAAGGCAGACCCCACAGTCAGTGTTTGAACTCCTCTCCTTTATCTCATCATTCCCAGCTAATGTTCCCAGCCCTGTCAACCCCTTCTTCATCTGCCCCATCTGTACCAGCTGGCTCTGTAACAGATGTCTCTAAGCATAGACCTCAGGGATTTGTTCCCTGCAAAATACCTTCTGCATCTCCTCAAACACAGCGCAAGTTTTCTCTCCAATTCCAGAGAAACTGTTCTGAAAATAAAGACTCAGATAAACTTTCCCCAATCTTTACTCAGTCAAGACCCCTACCCTCCAATGATATACACAGGCCAAAGCCATCTCGACCTACCCCAGGTAATACGAGCAAACAGGGTGATGCCTCAAAAAATAGCATGACACTTGATCTGAACAGTACTTCCAAATGTGATGACAGCTTTGGCAGCAGCAGCAATAGTGGTAATGCTGTCATACCTAGCGACGAGACGGTGTTCACCCCGGTGGAGGAGAAATGCAGGTTAGATGTCAATACAGAGCTCAACTCCAGTATCGAGGACCTTCTGGAAGCGTCTATGCCTTCAAGTGACACCACAGTTACTTTTAAGTCAGAAGTTGCTGTCCTCTCTCCTGAAAAGGCTGAAAATGACGATACTTACAAAGATGATGTGAATCATAATCAAAAGTGCAAAGAAAAGATGGAAGCTGAAGAAGAAGAAGCTTTAGCAATTGCCATGGCAATGTCAGCCTCTCAGGATGCCCTCCCCATAGTTCCTCAACTACAGGTTGAAAATGGAGAAGATATCATCATTATTCAACAAGATGTAAGTAGAGTCTTTAAGAGGTTAGAGAGTCTTCTTAGACGGTCATAAAATAGATATAATTCAGAAATGATGCTTTTAAGATGAGTTAATCACTACAAGCAGGGTTTTCATATATAATTAGTATATAACAATAAATTTCAATCATTTAAATAGTACTACTCCTAGCCTATTTCAGAGACAATTCTAGTTGATTCTATAATGGTGGTCACTTCTGCATTTGACATTTGTTGCCAAAATTGTGTCCGTTCAGAGGTCAAATTTATAGGTGGTTTGGGAAACCAGACTAAACATTAGTAATGTTTTGTCAGACTAATTTCACAATCTTGCTCTTTTAATTTAACAGTAAAAAGATTGCTTTCATTTAATCTGTAGACACCAGAGACTCTCCCAGGACATACCAAAGCAAAACAGCCTTATAGAGAAGACACCGAATGGCTGAAAGGTCAGCAGATAGGCCTTGGAGCATTTTCTTCTTGTTATCAAGCACAAGATGTGGGAACTGGAACTTTAATGGCTGTTAAACAGGTAAACATCTAGTGAGCACAAAAGTGAAATTATTCAGATTATAAAATAAAGCATACACAATTACAAAGATAAAGGATATGCCCATGTTTGTGTACTTTAATTCTTTAAGTTTTGAGAAATCTACATTCTTTCTCTTTTTTTTATGATTTTTCTCCCTTTATTAGTGAATGATGGTGGGGTACAGAGTAATACAGCATTGGCTTTTTCCATTATGCAACCATTACATCACTTCTGGCTACACTTTCATCAACCCACAAGGTTTATGGAGACTTACGGCTAATATGTAGTGAAACTCAAATATGGATTTTGGTTATATTTCCCTGTTTTTCCAATGTACTCATGCATTGTTTATAATGAGATTATCCTCTCCCCCTTTATCCCTCTACAGTGATTCTCCTCCCCATCCCATCTTCCGCGGTCTTCGCTTCCCTTAGCTAGTTTCCTCCCTCCTTTCTACTCTTTATATTATTCCTTCTTTGCTAAGTTTAATTGTGCATTTTTATATATCAATTTATGTATAGAATTTTTTCTTCCTTTAAGTAAGATTCAGCTCCCACATGAGTGAGAACATACAGTATTTCTCTTTTTGAGCTCGTGTTTGTTTGCTTAAGATGATGTTCTCTAGTTCTATCCATTTTGCTGTACATGGCATTATTTCATTTTTTATTGTTGAGTAATATTCCATTGTATTTATGTACCATAATTTTTTTATCCATTCTTCTGTTGATGGGCATCTTGGTTGGTTCGATATCCTTGCTATTGTGAAAAGTGCTGCATTGAATATGGAGATGCAGGTGTCTCTGTGGTATGATGACTCATCTCCCTTTGGGTATATTCCCAGTAATGTTATAGCTGGATTGTATGGCAATTCTACTTTAGTTTTCTGAGATAGCTCCATATTGATTTCCAAAGTGGCTGAAACAATTTACAGTCCCACCAACAGTGTAAGAGGGTTACTTTTTCTCCACAACCTCACCAGCATTTGTTATTATTTGGGAAACCTAAATTTCAAAGTACATGTTGCCAAAGCACCACAAACACCATGAATTCTTTTATTAAAAGTTGAAGCATAATAATTGTAAGACACAGTATCAAGATGAGCCAGGGGTTTTGTTTTTTTAATTTGTTTTCATTCTTTATAGTTAGTAGAAGTATCATTTCATACTGCATTCGGCAGTGTGCTGGTACAGTGTTTCTTATTTTCTGTGGTTGACTTTCTGTAATGAGCATGCTCATCAGGATGTAAAAGTAACAAAACCTTCATTTTTAAATCATATTGATTATTCTCTCCTGAATGAGATTTTCTTATTTTTATTTTGTCTTTAAACAACTGGAGTCTTGGCTAGATTTTTGGGGTATATCCTTTTTTTTTTTTAATAATTTCACTGTTGCATAAGCTAGATTCTTACTGTCTAAAAGAATTGGACTGATTTTTTTTTTCATAAAATATACTGTATCCATGAGCTTAAATGCTATTTGCTATTAATCTATACCCCAATTTGGATTTGTCCATTTTAGATCAGGTCGTTCATGAAAACTAAATAGAAACATCAGAACTCACAACTTTATAAACGTGTTTATTTTTGTTTTATTTTTTGTTTTTTTAAGCTTTTGTTTATTAGTAATTTTTAATGTGCAACTTAATTGGGTCTCGTGACATTTTCACCATTTCCGTGCGTGCATTTCATTATACATTGCTCACGTTGACTTCCCCCTAACTCTTTATAAACACATTTATTGAAACAGGTGACATACGTGAGAAACACATCTTCTGAGCAGGAAGAAGTGGTAGAAGCATTAAGAGAAGAGATAAGAATGATGAGCCATTTGAATCATCCAAACATCATTAGGATGTTGGGAGCCACATGTGAAAAGAGCAATTATAATCTCTTCATTGAATGGATGGCAGGTATGTTCGTGTTTTAAATCATGAATAATAGTACATGGAGTTAACTTCCTGCTATTAAATTTAGGAAAACAGTTCAATTAACACTTTTTAAAAAAAAACTGTTTTGGATTTCTAAAAGCAAATCCCCAGTAACATACCAGTGTAAACTATAAATATTTTGTCTTTATTCTTAAATATTCACTACCTCTACTTTTAAATTTTTCTATTATGTTTCAGTTTGGTTTGGTTTGGTTTGGTTTGGTTTATTTGGGAGTGCTCAGGATCAAACCCAGGTCTTTGTGCATGCTAGGCAAACACACTACCACTGAGCTACACAGCCAGCCCAGCCATCATGTTTTTAAGTGATTGTATAGCATTGGTTTATAAATAAGTATTTTTCTTAAATCTTTTCCAGGTGACCATCATTAACTGGATAGATTTAAAAAGAATTTTCACATAACATAAAAATAAAATTAATGAGCCAGGCGTGGCAGCACACACCTATAATCTGAGTACTCAGGGGACTGAGGCAAAAGGATCGTGAATTCAAGGCTAGCCTGCACTACATAGGGAGACCCTGTCCCAAAAACAAACAAAACATACATACATATATACATACATACATACAGTAAGATAATTTGAAAAACTTAGTACATATGAACCTACCATTGAAGCATAAAATTGAACCTTGTCATCTTGAATAAAGACATATTTTCTTTTATACAATGTGTACAGTAAAATAAGTGACTCAGGATGTGAAGAATAGATTGTGTTTTGTTAACTTTTTAGATTCATGTGTGATTTAAGAGCACATTTCTATTTACCCATTGGTTTTTAAATCCATTATCTGTTGTTGATCTTTATAAGGATGCACAGAGGAGAGAGGTTGACTATTATAAACACTTTTAAATGGGCTAGTTGAGTTTGTGACCTGTCCCATGTCAGAGCTAGTACATTGTAGGATGTGAAGCCTAGCTGTGGCCTTCTGGCTCCTCCCCCTGTTAAGTAATGTGTTAGCATTATTTATTTAAGTCAGTAATAAAGGCATTTTGTATATTGTGATTGAGAAGAACGGACTGAAATGTATATTTCAGCAATAATTCCATCCAAAATGATTAACTTTTAAAGCTTTCTGAAATCTTGGCTCTTCGGTAAGCATAGTTTCACTATAGTTTCTGTAAAAGCATTTCCGAGTTGATAGATTTTTGAGATGATATAAGAAATCTATTTTAAATCTGATATAGGGTATGAATTTAATGTTTCCAATGTGAGTGTGAGTTCATGCAATGTAAGCCTAAGAAACCACAGTATAATAAACAATTTTAATTGTTTATGATAACTGTTACTTTATATTTGTCTTTCAGGAGGATCTGTGGCTCATCTCCTGAGTAAATATGGAGCCTTCAAAGAATCTGTAGTTATTAACTACACAGAACAGTTGCTTCGTGGCCTTTCATATCTCCATGAGAATCAGATCATTCACAGAGATGTCAAGGGTAAGAATTCTTTTGTTTTCTAGTGATAAGAGAATAAATGTAATTTTAAAACTTGGACTTCTATTGGTAATTTCTAACATAAGTTTTTAACTATGAGATTGTCTGAATAGCTCTGACAACCAGAATATTAGAACTAAAGGACCTTTAAAAGTCCTTTAATCTGCCTTTCTCATTTTATAAAACAGTATATTCAATACAAGAAAGGCTGTAACTTTTCTGGTTTTATTACTGATTGATGGCAAAAAGTGTAGAATCCAGTCACCTGATTGGGTCTTGGCTTCATGATGTGCTGACTCCTAGAAAGTTCCTGTTCCCGGGTTTGTTGAGAATAATTGGGATAGCATAAACTTTTTTTAAAAAATGGTACTGGTGGGTTGAACCTAGGGTCTTGGAATGCTAGGCAAGTGCTCTACCACTGATTTGCACGTGCAGCCTATTTTTTATTTTTTATTCTGAGACAGGGTCTCACTAAGTTACACAGGCTGCCTCTAACCTCAAACCTGCCATCCTCCTGCCTCAGGCTCCTAAGTTGCTGGGATTAAGAGTGTGTGCCACTGCACCCAGTGATACCATAAACTTCTGTTAAAAAAAAATCATTTCAGACCTTGTAGTTTGGCCTATTTTTATTAAGGGCAACTATAGTTTTCTGTCACTAATCTCTTTACCTAGTATTTCACTTAATGTATTGAAGTAATGTTAAAAGATTCATTTTTATTAACTTTAATTATGAAATAAGCATATAATTTGAATTGCTCTAGATCAGTGTGTTTCAACAAAACTTTGCCTTAAATATAAATTATAGTGAAGTTTGAATTTTGGAGAACGATTTTGTTGGGATTTATTATAGTGAAGATTTTCAATAGTTGTTGCTTTGCCTTTTCAAAGCAACAAAAGGTTCACTCTGCCCTTATCTCTGTATGCCTTAAGACTATTTTTCAGAGTTTTCCTTTCAGACTTTAGACCAAATTTTATCTAAACCTGAGAGACCTGCCCGCCCTTAGCAATAACAAAGTAAAGGAAAAGAGTGACTTTCTGTGAACCTCTGACATAGAGCCCACTGCTTTCTTTTGTCATTGTTTTGTTTGATAGTGGAATTTTACAGGTTTTTAATCTGTCCTTATTTTTGTTTTTAACATGCAAGGTCATTTGCTGTTTCTGTTGACAGGTGCCAATTTGCTAATTGACAGCACAGGTCAGAGGCTGAGAATTGCAGATTTTGGAGCTGCAGCCAGGTTGGCATCAAAAGGAACTGGTGCAGGAGAGTTTCAGGGACAGTTATTGGGCACAATTGCATTTATGGCACCTGAGGTGAGAAGTAGCTTTGAGTATGATGAAAGAAAATATTTCTGAGTTCTGTGTGATAGCATTATACCAAATTATTTCACAGTGATATCCAGTATGTGCTTACCAATTAGAAGTCTGTGACCCTAAAAGTTAGGTTGTAATAATATCCTACATTTCACAGTCTTATGCCTAGCCTTTCTCATTTTGTCTTGACAAAATTCTAAAAAACAGGTTTTAGTAGATTTGCTTAAAGGCCACTTCTAATAAAGAATTGAAGGGTAGTTTATAGTAGTTGTTTGTAGTAAATAAAAAGTAGACATAATGGAAACATTGAAGAAATTATCTTTCTTTTCTGAAGAGAGGTGAGCCCACAGAAGTAGGCCTTGTCAGTAGTTGAAGTTTGGCAAAGCATTGCTCTTCTGAATTCGGCCTCTCCTGTCATGTTCATAACTCTTCATGTCCATTTAATATAGTGATTATCTGTGGTCATCTAGCCCCATGGTTGACTAACGGAAAGGGGGCTGCTGTGAAATTTCATGATGTTTGTTTTTATGTCAATTGGGAGATTAAATTTGTTAATGAAATGTCAAATAGTCCAAGTAATTGCCATTTTATACCATTGTTTTTCTCTGAAGTAAAAAATTAGAATCCATAACTACAAAATAGCTTTTTTAAAAATGAGTCACATTTCTAAATTAACTCTGCTTTATTTTAGGTACTAAGAGGACAGCAGTATGGTAGGAGCTGTGATGTATGGAGTGTTGGGTGTGCTATTATAGAAATGGCTTGTGCAAAGCCACCATGGAATGCAGAAAAACACTCCAATCATCTCGCTTTGATATTTAAGGTAATTTTGAGATAAAGATTACTTCTTTGTGCTAAAATTGGCAGGAGTCAAATTCTCATGGGTTCTCCCTATCAATCTATCATGAAGATATGTTGTTGTTGTTAGGTGCTGTTGAATTGAGTCCAACTCATAGTGACCCTGTGTACAACAGAACAAAACACTCCTTAACACTGTGCCATGTCGGGCACTATGTCAGTGCTTCTCTGCTATTCATAGGGCTGATTGTTTGGGTGTTATTTTTCAGGAGTGGACTGCCAGGTCCTTTTCCTGTTTTTGTGTTGCTGGGGATTGAACCCAGAGCCTCAAAGCACACAGAGCAAGCATTCAACCAACTAAGCCTTATCCCAGCCCCATCATGAAGATATATCTTCCTTGAAATAAATATATACATATATCTCTCCAGAAGTTTATTTGGTGGTGTCACTATTGGTGGCATTTATAGTCAGTTCTCACCATTCTGGATAGATAAAGTCTATAAAGTCTCTACAAACACTGAATTAGCAAATTCTGAATCATTGCTCATAGGTAAAGTTTGTGTGTGTATTTGCCTGTCACTTTAAAAACTTGAAACTCCTTAGGTATTTTACACAATCCAGAAACTTTAAAAAATCTAATTTACTGTTTTCTCTATTTTTAGACTTTATACCATATCAATTGGCAAATCCTGCTTCCTTTTTACAACTCCCAAATCCACTATCTCCATTTCCATCATAAGACTAGTGTAATGGTTGAGATCCCTAGTTTTTGAGTGTGCATGTGATTATGGTTAACAGCGTGGGCTCTGGAGTCATGCAGACCTGCTTTCATACCCTGGCTCTTGATGGCCATGTAGCCATAGGAAAAATACCTTTTGTGTCTACCTTTTGTTTTCTCATTTGTAAAATGGGTGATGGGATAGTACCTACTTTGTGGGATTATTATGATATAAACAGAACTACCTCTGGGCACTAGCCAAGTACTTATCCCACACAGTTACCCCTTGCCTGCCACACCCTCCTTCACTTATCCTCACACATACAGATCTTGCTCACTCACCTCTCTTAACAACCTGTCTTGCACTGTTAATCTTTTCCTCTGTTTTTCCATGCTTCCCATGTCCTTTCTGTGTGGTTCAGATTCTGATTCTCATTGAGGCCCACAGCCAGTGCTGCCTTCCTGTCTGGGTGTTGCTACACATACCCCTGTCTGCTCTTTCTTTCCACAGACTCCAGAGCACTTCAGTGTGTGCCTCTGGCAGATACTTCCTTTGTTGGTCTCATAGTTATGGTCCTGTCTTTGCCCCTCTTTCAAACTCTGAGCCTCCTTGAGGTCCATTCATGTCTGATCTTTTTTTTCCTTCCAAAGAAGTTGTTCAATAAGTAGTGGTCATGACTAAGATCAATTTGAAGGTTCGATGTTATGTTCTGAGTTTCGGTGAAACCCTGAAAACAACTGGAAATGAATTTCAAATTGGCACAATCCATATTGATCAGATTTCATTGCATTGTTTCATAGGTATTGTGGAAAGAGAATTACACTATAGCATTTTCACTTTCCTTAAATTCTAACAAATACTTTGAGATCTTTGGAAGCAACACAAATAGAAAAACAGCTTTCTGAAACTCTTTCATGCCCTATTTGTGGTAATTTAAATTCTTGTAGCCCCTTTTTGAGAGAGTGATCTGGAATTCTCACCAAAATTTTAAACATATTTATTCTTTGACTCACCTGTGCCCCTCGTTAGGAATTTACCCTAGATTTATCTGAAGAAGATTGCCATATTTGGGATCATGCATTACATTGTTGTAGTACCCCAAACCTGAACTAAAGTATCCAGTGGTAAGAAAGTAGTTAAATTATCTACATAATGTAAAACTGCACACAGATGTGAGTAATACAAAGCTGTTGGTGTTGGTTTAGAAAATACTACAAAATAATAAATGAAAAGAGCAAGGTGTATACTGTGATATCTTTTGTAGCATTTGATAAAGAAAATCTAAGGTATGACCATGCTGGCTCTTTTTTCTTCATGAAGGAAGCACAAATTATTAGCAGTGAATGATTACATTTTACATTTGGCAAAAAGGAGAAGGGATGTCATTTTTTGTTTTGCATTTTCCCTCTTGTGGGGTATGTAAGATGCTTATGTCTCAACTGAGTATATTGGTATAGGATCACAGACATTTTAGAATTTTTCTTTGTATCACTTTGCATTTTTTTAACACAAAAGCATTTGTGAAATTGAGGGAAAGGAAGAGTTTTCTTGTGATTATAAGTAAGTACATAGGTTTACATTATTTAGGTTCATTCTTAACCTATTTATCAACAAGTCAGTGGTCATTACATAGAGTTAAGATTTGTCTGATATTGAAGAAGAAAGTACAATGCACATGCACATACTGATAGAAGTTATGAAATACATGCTAATGTCCTTCTATAGCCATACTTGCAGTTGTGGAAAGCCTCATTGCTCTAGTTTTTTCTTCTGCAGATTGCTAGTGCAACTACTGCTCCATCCATCCCTTCGCATCTCTCTCCCGGGTTACGTGATGTGGCTCTTCGTTGTTTAGAACTTCAACCTCAGGACAGACCTCCATCAAGAGAGCTACTGAAGCATCCAGTCTTCCGTACTACGTGGTAGCCAATTACACAAATAAACTATATCAGAGACAGGATGCTCAACAGGAAAAACAAACTTTTATGGGGAACCACGTTGATAATCTGCTGGCCTTCATGCCACTGAACAGCTGTGAAGGAGGCCAGAGGGGAACCCTTACCTAAGTATGTGATTGACAAATCATGATCTGTACCTAAGCTCAGTATGCAAAAGTCCACAACTTGTGCAGAAACTGTAAACCGTGCCTTTCAAAGAACTGGCCCTAGGTGAACAGGAAAGCAATGAAGTGTGCATGACTATATAACAGAAGCATAATTTTATTTTCTTTGGAGCACTTTTTCAGCAATATTAGCAGCTGAGGGGCTCAGGATCTATTTTAATGTATCTATTATTCTTCCATTTCCTATAGTGATCACAAGCAGGGGGTTCTGCAATTCTGTTCAGGTTTTTTGTCACTGGCTATAAAAATCAGTATCTGCCTCTTTTAGGTCAGAGTATGCTATGCGTAGCAGTAAATACATACATTTTTAAAAGTTGATAATTTCCTTATGGCCCACAGTTGACCTTTACTTTTTTTAATGCCTGGGCAATTGTGGTTCATTGTGCATTTTACTGTTGGCCCGTTCATTTCGTTTTCGGAAATACGGTTCTGTATTTTCATTTCACCTTCATTTGTGTTTAATATTCAGGGAAAGGTGATCTCTTCAAACCAGAAAAAATAAAAAATAGAACTAGGTGTAAACTAGAGTTTATTAAATATCTTGCTGTTGCAAGAGTTTTAAAATACAGATTTAATTTTCTTCTTTTAAATTGGAAAATAATAAAGAACTGCGTACATTGAGTCAGTCACTGTTCTTACAGTGCAGGTTAAATATAAATTACTGAAATCAGCTGTTCTCTATGATGCAGCTTATAAATACAAAGCAAAAATACCTTGAAATTTATTTGAATTTTTTTTTAATGTTTCAGTTTCTTTTGCTAAACTGTAGGAAACTTCACACCATTTAAATCTTACTCTGTGTAACAATCCGTCATTCATCATTACCACTGATTATGACATAACTGCTATTTTCCTTCTCTCGTGCATCATCTTTCCACTGGGTCTGGCTGATAAAGAAAAACTAAATTACTAAACTACCTATGAATAATGTTTTTAAACAAATAAATTTGGTATGAACTTGGAAAGTGTTCAGAAAGAAAAGTGAAGTTAAATTTCATTTACATAATAATTCCTTGGATTTTGCACAATTTAATGGCTTTAGTATGGAATTGAATTTAGATGCACAGAATCCTGAAGGAAAACAGTAGTTCTTTTAACCTTCTCTTGTATGTGAATCTTTTAAATCAAGTACTGATAAACTATTAAGTACAACTTTAAGATATTAAGTTTTAGCTCTTCAGAAGCCAGTGTGAAATAGAATTGGTTATTCTAAAAGACTCAGGATAAACTCAATAAGCTATTATAGAGTACATTTAAAATGTACACACAAATTGGAAATAAAATAAGTTACAAGATAAGTTTACAGGGATATATTGCATATAATTTTTAAAAGGCAGTTTTTTTATGTGAATGTATTTCTTAGTGAAATTTTACATTCCTTTGTTTTGGAAGATTGGCAATATTTGAAGAGTTAAAAATAGTACAGAAATGTGAAGTTTGGTAGCTCTAAGTGTGTTCTACTTGACTTTCTTTTTTTCTTTTCCTTTTTTTTGACACTTAAAATTTTCACAGTTTTAATAAGATTGTTTCCACATCTCTCATGTGCAAGCTTTAAAGGACGCACTCTTGCCATTTTATGTACTGGAAGATCATTGGTCAGATTAATACTGTGTCTGACAGAGATGTAAACTGTATAAACTGAGGAACCTCAGCTAATCAGTATTACTTTGTAGATCACCATGCCCACCACATTTCAAACTCAAACTGTCTCTCGATGTCAAAATCCATTGTGTTTGAGTTTGTTTGCAGTTCCCTCAGCTTGCTGGTAATTGTGGTGTTGTTTTTGTTTTGTTTTTGATGCAAATGTGATATAATATTCTTATTTTCTTTGGATCAAAGCTGGACTGAAAATTGTATTGTGTAATTATTTTTGTGTTCTTAATGTTATTTGGTACTCAAGTTGTAAATAACGTCTACTGCTGTTTATTCCAGTTTCTACTACCTCAGGTGTCCTATAGATTTTTCTTCTACCAAAGTTCACTTTCACAATGACATTATATTTGCTGTGTGACTATGATTCCTAAGACTTCCAGGGCTTAAGGGCTAACTTCTATTAGCACCTTACTGTATAAGCAAATATTTCAAAAAAAAAAAATCTCTGGGTTAAGAAAATTTGGCTTAAATGTATTCTTTGTTATTTTAAATATATCAAGATATTTTAATTAAAATTTTTACCCCATTGAACCAATTTTATAGTATTTGTACCTATTTTGGTGTTTTGTCTTTATAGTAAATAAAAATTTTTGAACAAAACTTGTTATTTTTGTGTTTTTTAAAAATAATTTCATACTCATAAAAAAGTTATAAGAACACCCACCACAAATAATTCTCAATACCCTACATCCAATGACCCTCGTCGAGTTTTTCTATCTGCTCAGCTCTGTCCTTTGTAGCAAGAAGATTCAAACCAGGATCACATGTTGCTCTTAGAGTCATGTTTCTTGAGTTTTATTCAATCTAGAACTATTCCTTGTTCTTCCTTGACCTCCATAGCCTTAATATATTTTTATGATTATAGGTTATTGTCTTCTGTTGTGAGGTGCCATCGAGTCATGTCTGACTCATAGTGACCCTCATAGGGTTTTCAATGGCTGATTGTTTAGAGAGTCGATTGCCACATCCTGCTCCCATTTTTGTGGTGCTGAGGATGGAACCCAGGT
Organism: Pedetes capensis; assembly: GCA_007922755.1. Taxonomy (NCBI): domain Eukaryota; kingdom Metazoa; phylum Chordata; class Mammalia; order Rodentia; family Pedetidae; genus Pedetes; species Pedetes capensis. The sequence continues at coordinate 14,669 of VMDO01004480.1, read as the reverse complement.
CCTCAGAAAGTACATAGTAGCACTCTACCGACTGAACTAATTGTCTTATGTTGTTAAGTGCCGTCAAGTCGGTATCTGACTCATAGCGACCCTCTGTACAACAGGGGAAACACTATTGTCAGTGCTTCTCTGCTGTGCACAGAGTTTTCAATGGCAGATTGATTTTTGGGAGGGGGTTGCCAGGTCCTTCTCCCAAGCCTACGGCATCTGGTGTTCCCGGGCGGTCTCCCATCCAGGTACTAACCAGGCCCGACGACCCTGCTTAGCTTCCGAGATCTGACGGGATCGGACGCCACAGGGCTACCGCTGCAGGCCCAATTGTTTTATAGAAGCCCCTTAATTTGAGTGTGGCAATTCCTCATGATTAGATTTAGAGCATGCAGTTTGGGCTGGCACTTTTCTCCGCACATCATCACAGAAGGCATACAGAGGCCACTTATCCCATTGCTGGAGATAATGTTATCACCACTGGAAAGTTACTCTTTCCCTTTATAATTAATAGAAACTTGTATATTAAATGTTCTGTAGAGATGATATTATGAGGCTATCTGAATATCCTGTTTCTCATCCAGTGCTAGCTCCCTGCTCTTACCTTTCTTGCCTGAACTATTACTGTGATGATTGCCAAATGGTGATTTTTCTATTTCCATCATTCCTTCTGTTGTTAGGTATGGTGGAGTCACATCTGACTCATAGCGACCCTCACAGGGTTTTCAATGGCTGGTTTTTTGGGGATTGTTTCAGTAGTGGACTGCCACATCCTAGTCCCATTTTTGTGGTGCTGGGAATCAAACCCAGGTCCTCAGAAAGTGTGGAACAGCACTCTATCCAACTGTTCATTCCTTCTACAGTGTATCAATTGACATTTTGCTATTAGGAAGAGACTTCTCTCATTTAGCATATATCATCATGTATTTGCTCAAATTGTCACAGATTTGACCAGTAAGCAGGAGCTTCTATGAGATGGTGTCTCTGTCCTTGTAAGCCATTATTCTTTGAACCCTTCTTCCTTTCAGCCCCATTGTCTGGTTTAGTCCTTGCATTAGGAATTTTCCCCAAAGAGCCCTGATTCCTTTGATCAAAAATAGTATTTAAAAACCAAGGTCTACACAGTATATATACATCTATCAAACATTACACAATGCCCTATTAATATGTACAATTTTTATGTTTTATATATAAACTATGTGCAGGCATAGCACCCTGGCATCTGATTCCCGCCTGATCCCAGAAGCTAAGTAGGGTCAGCCTGGTTAGTCCTTGGAAGGGAGACCTCCGGGGAATACCAGGTACTGCAGGCTAGGGAGAAGGACCTGGCAATCCACTCCTAAGAAACAATCAGCCATTGAAAACCCTATGAATAGCAAAGAAGCACTGACAATAGTACCTGGCATGGCAAAGTGTCAAGGAGTGTTTCATTCTTTTGTACATAGGGTTGCTATGAGTTGACCATGACTCAGTGGCACCTAACAAAAATAATATATGAGTTAAAAAATTAAGAGTGCAGGGCATAGTGGCGCATACCTATAATCCCAGCGGCTGGGGAGGCAGAGGAGGAGGATCGCAAGTTTGAGACCAGGGGCAGTCTGCGTAACTTAGACCCTATCTCAAAAAAAGTGGGAAAAAAAAAAGCCTGGGGGTGCAGCTCAGTGGTCCAGCACTTGCAAAACATGCAAGTGCGAGGCCCTAGGTTCAACTCCCACTACCGCCAAAAAAAAAAAAAAAAAAAAAAAGATACTCAACCCAAAAGAAGGAGGAAAAAGGGAGAATTAAAAGGAGTCAATAGAGCTGAGGATGTAGCTGGGTGGTAGAGCTATTGCCTGGCATGTGCAAGGCACCACACACACACAAGAACAGATGCAATTAAAACAAATAGGAAAGCATCAGACAAAATCAAACTATAAATGATTATGTTGAGGTTGAAAACTTAAACATTCACATAAAAAGCTAGAAAATAAAATCTGAAATCTCAGTGCTAGATATGCTCATTGCTACTGGATGTCACTGCTCCCAGGTCCTCAGAGCTAGATTATATACATGTATATACGTGGTTTTGCACACATATGCCAAATAGTAACATAAACCTAAATGCATACACCCATACAGGTAAACCGTGAGTCCACACCAATCTCCCACTTCCATCGACCACCAGCAGGGTTCATTCAAGCTTTCCCACCTTCCGTACTTGTAACCCCCTTCTCAGTGAGAAACCTGACTCCAATCTTTCTTCGTATAGTGGCTTATTTGCTTAGTTCCTCCCCATCTCTCTGCCCCATGTGACCAATCTCCTGATCCACCCTATTTACCTGACTTCCTCTTGTGGACTTCAATTCCTGCATTGTCATCACTGCAGCCTAAGATTTTTAGGGGTTTTGTTGTTTTTAATAGATTTTATTCTTAAGTAGTCTATATATATATATATATATATATATGTATCTTTTAACTAATAAAAATTACACATTTATGGACTACTATGTAATGTTTCTGTGTATATTGTGTAGTGTTCAAATTGGTGTAAACTTTTTTTTTTTTTTTCAGTACTGAGGGTTGAACCCAGGGCCTTGCACTTGCATGCTTTGCAAGTGCTGTACCACTGAGCTGCACCCTCAGCCCATTTTTTTACTTTTTGAGACAGAGTCTTGCTAAATTACACAGACTGCCTCTGGTCTCAAACTTGGGATCCTCCTGCCTCTGCCTCCCAAGTCACTGGGATTACAGGCATGCACCACCACACCTGGCTGGCATAAACATTTCTATTTCAAACATCTTTACAGTGAAATCATTCAAAATCTTTTATTAGCTTTATACACACACACACACACACACACACACACACGCACTCACACAGAGTACATTATCATTATAATTGCACACCAGCACTTCTTATTCCTCTATCTGTAACTTGCCTGCAGCCATGGCCCTGTGGCATCCGATCCAGTCAGATCTTGGAAGCTAAGCAGGGTCAGGTCTGGTTAGTACTTGGATGGGAGACCGCCTTGGAACACCAGGTGCTGTAGGCCTGGGAGATGGACCCGGCAACCCACTCCCAAAAATCAGTCCGTCATTGAAAACCTTATGAAAGCAGAGAAGCACTGACAATAAGGTTTCGCCTGTTGTATGTAGGGTCTCTATGAGTCGGATACCGACTGGAGGGCACCTAACAACAACATCTGTAACTTAGTACCCAGTGATCTGTCTCCTCATTCCTTCCCTCATCCCCGCTATTCTCCACAACCTCTGGTTACCACCTTTCTATTCTCAATTTCTATGAGATCAACTTTAATAGATTCCTATATTATCTCATATACTTGTCTTTCTGTACCTGGCTTATTTCATTGAATATAATGACCTCCAGCTCCATCCATTGTCCCAAATGACAGGATTTTTTTATGGCTTAATAATGTTTCATTGTGTATATGTACCACATTTTTTTAATCCATCAGTTGATAAACTTTAAGTTGATTACATGTCTTTGCTAGTGCAGATAGTGCTGCAATAAACATGGGAATGCAGATGTCTCTTTGACATACTGGAGTGGAATTGCTGCATCATATGGTAGTTAAACAGAATTTTTTTTAAGCAGATTCAAAACAAAATTGGACAGAAGGTACAGAGATTTCCTATAAATACCCCTGGCCCTCACCCATAGCCTTCCCCATTGTCAGTTTCTAAGGACTTCTTGACAAAAATAATTTTTAAAAATATAGAATTTTTTAAATCTTCAATGAAAGTTATACCTCTTTTTAACATCTATCTTATGTAGTTTGATGTGTTACATATGTTCACAAAATGTTACTGCTGCTCCCAGATGGCATAGATTAAACTTAATTGATTCTGTTCGTACACTATTTTTATATCATGTGGTATAAAAACTGTCATGCTCAACTGTTGAGAAAGGGAGTGGGTTTATTTACCAGCTACTGTCAGGCATGCTTTGGAGCACAGTGATTGTATTCCATTTTACAAATGAGGAGAGAATTTGTAATACTAGCATGTACTGTAGCTGGTTCCTCTGCACTGGACATGGGCTGGACATGATGATTAACATCTTGTCCATCTTGATACAGAACACCTGAAATGACCTTGGGGGCCATGGCCCCAGAGCCATAGCAACAAAATAGCTAGGTCTATATTCATAGTGATGGAGCTAACATTTTCCCTTGGAGGGATAGGGGAAGGGGGGCGGGTCACAAGACCCTCATGGAACTCCAAGACCCTTCTCTCTGATGTGCCATTCACTAAGTCTCCCTGCTCTAGTTGCGTGTGGTGCTAAGTTATATAAGAAATAAAGGATTGGCTGAGAGTGGGACTTGACAATGGTGCAACTGCTGGTGAGGCTACTGGGGAGTCACTTGTTCCTGTAAGTAACCCAATACTGGGAGGGACTTAATAGTGGTGTAACCTTGGGGCATCTCCGTTGGAACTTCTTGGAGGGGTTCTTCTCCTTGGTGGAGCTGTACTTAAAGGCTGTTCATGATTTACCTGTGTCCCTGTAAGAAACTCCAATAAACCCATGGTTCATGAAGTTTAATGTAATCCCTCCTTTGGTCTGTCTATGTTCCTTTGGCTTTTAGGCAACAAAGCTCCACCAAGGGAATCACTTAGTCAAACCCACTGTTTTAGTATTAGATTGTGCCTTGTGGTTATGTACTGCTGTTTCCCACATTTTAGCATTACTTCTACCCAGTGTTCATTTCTCACATGATGAAACTCGGAACTAGATGACCCAACTTTGCAATATGTCAGAGTTCAGAAGCCATTTGTAACTCTACATTTGTTTTCAAGTTTCTGTAAAATTTATTTAAAATGTACATCTTAGAACTCATAAATGAACTTAGCAAAGTTTCAGGATACAAAAATCAACATACAAAAGTTAACATTGCTGCTATACACCAAAAGTGGAGTGTCTGAAATCACGATCAAGAAAGAAATCCCATCCACCTCCAAGGCCCACACCTGTAATACCAGTGATGCAAGAGGATTGCAAGTTTGAGTCCAGAGGCAGCCTGTGCAACTTAACAAGATTCTTCCTCAAAATAAAAAAATTAAAATGTGCTGGGGTGCAGCTCAGTGGGAGAGCACTTACTATGTACAAGATCCTGGATTCAACACCCTCCCACCACAGTAGTGTAAAAGAAAATAAAGAGAACAACTCACAATAGCAAACAAAAAAATATATCAAGGACTAAATTTAATCAGAGGTGAAAGAGCTCTACAATGGAAATTATATAACAGTGATGAAATAAATTGAAGAGGACACAAAAAATGAAAAGGCATCTTATGTTCATAGACTGGAAAAATCAATATTTTAAAAAGGTCCATACTACCCCAAGCAATCTACAGATTCAATACAAATCCCATCAAAATGCCAATGACATTCTTCATAGAACTAGAAAATCAGTCCTAAAGCCAGACATGATGGCATAGATAGAATCTACAAAAGTTGACCCCATAGTAGTTGAGAGTAGAAAGATGGTTATTAAATTCTGGGGAGAGTAGGAGGCAGATAGAAATAAAGGCTGATCAGTGAGTACTAAATTACAGTTAGATAGAGTGTTACTGTTGCAAAATACCTGAAAGAAAAAGCTTACAGAAAGAAAGACTTACTTTGGTTCACAGTTCAAAGGATTTCAGTCAGTAGCAGCAAGGAAGCAGCTCAGAGAGGCATGGAAGCAGTCAGAGAGGCACAGAAGCACAGCTGGCAGTAGGGCCTATGGTGGAGGACTTCACATCATGGCATCAGGAAGCAGAAAGAGACTGGAACTGGGAGGTCTGCATAAAACTTCCAAAGGCCTGCCCCAGTGACCTACTTTCTCTAGTTAGGTCCCACCTCCCAAAGTTCCACAGCCTCCAGGATTAGCTATCACCTGAGGACATTCAAACACCGGACGATTGGAGAGCATTTTAGACTCAACCCATAATGGATAGGAGTAAGAAGTTCTAGTGTATTATCATACACTAGGATGACCATAGACAACAATTATGTACCATACATTTCAAAAAGCCATCAAAAAGGATTCTGAATATTTTCACTAAAAAGAAATGATAAATGTTTGAGGAGGTAAATATGTTTATCCTGGCTTGAACATTACACAATGTACGCATGTATCAAAATGTCATGTTGCTTTTAGATGTTGTCACATGGTAGGCCATTAATATGAACAATTTTTATGTTTTTATGTATCAGTTAAAACACACAAAAAATGTACATCTTTTAAATAGGTTTTGGATATTCTTATGGAAGCGCATACTCCTGAAATTTTTTCAGACTATTAACTTTGAGGATTGAGATGTAGCTCAGTAGTAGTGCCTAGCACATGGAAGCACCGGCTTCAATCCCAAGTACTTAAAAATTTTTTTAAAAAAAGAAAGAATATTAACTTTGAGAAAAGCTTTGGTTTTAGATGAATTAGGAAAATCAATTAATACTATTGTTCTTTGATTCTATAAAATTATATTAATCACTATATAAAGTGACCAAATCTACAGGTTAAGTATAATCTAGAAAAATGTTGAAGTTTTGTGGTCATGGAAATGCCCATCAATGCATTAGTGAACTGATAATTCGCTCGTGATAAAACAAAATGAATGAAATACTACAGTCATAGGAAAAACAATGACCAATGGAAACATACAAATTGCCATCTTTCTATGTAATGACAACTTGTAGGTTTGTCAGTTTTAAGCTAGGCTGTGGGCATATATCTCAGGTTGAGTTGCATAATGGAAGAAAGGATGGGTCTTTTGCAGTAGTTGATAATGACAGACTCAGCAACTACACAACCTCAGTCAAATCTGGTTTGACCACTTACTTGCTATGTAATCCCCATTTGTTGTTGTTGTTGTTAGGTGCCATCGAGTCAAGTCTGACGCATAACGACCCTCAGAGGGTTTTCAATGGCTGGCTGTTTCGGGATTGCCTTGGGAGTGGGTTGCCACGTCCTTCTCCCATTTTTGCGGTGCTGGGAATCGAACTCAGGACCTCAGAGACTGCAGAGCAGCACTGTACCAACTGAGCTAAATCCCAGCCCAATCTCCATTTGGGCTTTCTAAAACTCTGTGTTTATCTCTACTATATGAAAGCTACAGTATCATGGGAAGTAAAAGAACCTATGTAAATTTCCTAGCACAATACTGGGAACACAGTGGATACAGAACATGTTTGTACGAATGACAAGTGACCCAAAGGTCACAAAGTCAAAACACCCAGGATTAGAAGTTTTCTTAGCAAGGTTTGTGGCAGACCTGAGAGTTCATGATAAGCTCATGATAAAGGGGAGCAATGGTTGCCACATTGGAATGAAAGCCCTGTGTTTCCAAAGCCTTTAAATTATTTAAAAAATCAAACAAAAAATAAAAACAAAAGAAAAAACAAAAACTAAACAAAGAAAAAACCACCTGGAAATCTAGATTTTTATCTAAGTGCAAATACCTGATGTTTACACATGAGAAACTAATTTGAAATTTTTACTAAGAACCATAGACTAAATAAAACCATAGATGATGGAGATAAGAGATGCTCTTCGAAAAACTTGGAAGGCATGAGATCTAGGAAATTATAAGAGGAGAATTTTTTAAAAGGTCAGAGTCAGGTGTGGTGGTAGAGCCAAACTATTATAGCAACCCATGAGTCCACAATGATTACTAAAATATGAGGAGTAGGAAAAAGGGTAGAAAAGATTTGACCCCAGATGAAAGCAGGTGGTAGACTAAATAAGAGTAGATTAAAATAGACTAAATACAATGTGTGGGCTGGGATTTAGCTCAGTTGGTAGAGCGCTGTGCTGCAGTCTCTAAGGTCCCGAGTTCAATTCCCAGCACCATAAAAATGGGAGAAGGACCTGGTAATCCACTCCCAAGGCAATCCCGAAATAACCATTGAAAACCCTATGAGGGTCGCTATGAGTCGGATACTGACTCGACAGCACCTAACAACAACAACAACAAATACAATGTGTAAACTTTGATCCAAATTTATAAAACAAAATAACAAAGAGCTATAAAAGACATTTTTGAAGCCAACTGCTGTGGTCCATGCCTGTAATCCCAGTGACTCAGGAAGCTGAGGCAGGAGAATTTTGAGTTTGAGCCCAGAGGCAGCTTGTGCAGTTTATTGAGACCTTGTCTCAAAATAAAAAATAAATAAGTAAAAAATGGGTGAAGGGGGCAGCTCAATAGTGGAGCACCCTGGATTCAATCCCTTAGTACCACACACACACACACACACACACACACACACACAGAGGCACACACACACATAGAAATCTTTGAAACAAATAGAGAAATTTAAATATGGATTACATATTCATATATTAATTAATCATATATCGATATATTAATCCATGGTGCAATTAATAATTAATATAATTGATATAGTAACTAATTTTTAGAGATTTGATCATGGTATTGGGGTAATGTAGAAAAATGTCATTCTTGGGAAGCTAACATCTGGAACTTATATTCAAATGCAAAGGAAAATAATATATATCTATGTATGTGCATATGTGTATGTGAAAGAAAGAATGAATATTGCAAAATGTTAATAATTAATAAACTTAGATGAAAGATATATGATTGTTCATTGTTCTTTTTGTAGGTTAGAAATTTTCAAAATAAAGGCTGGGGATGTAGCTCAGTGGTAGAGTGCTTGCCTAGCATATGCAAAGCCCAGGGTTCAAGTTCAATCACCAGCACCAACAAAAAACGTTCTACTCATATTTTCATTTGATTTCCTTTTCGTTTTGTCTTTGTCTTTTTTTGCAACTGAGTTATTCTATTTCAGCCTGCACTAATTGAACACTGGGGGCTGGGATTTAGCTCAGCTGGTAGAGCGCTGCGCTGCAGTCTCTGAGGTCCTGAGTTCAATTCCCAGCACCGCAAAAATGGGAGAAGGACCTGGCAATCCACTCCCAAGGCAATCCCAAAACAGTCAGCCATTGAAAACCCTATGAGGGTCGCTATGAGTCGGATACTGGCTCGATGGCACCTAACAACTAACAATTGAACACTAGTGAATTATTTTAGCAATTATGTGATATCCAGAAGAGGGCAGCAGAGTAAAACTTTAAGGGTGATCATAGCTATGTGTTGGCTCTGCCAGAAATCTCAAAATCAAGCTGTAGCTCTCCTCTTTCTCAGCAATAAAGCAGAAATCTCAGTGTTCTACTTAAGAAACTGGAAAAAAAAATCCCTCATGGAAGGTAGTGAGAATTCCATTTTTCTACTCTAAAATATAGGTTGGATGTTTGTTACTTCAAAGGATGTTCCTAATCCCCTTTCAGCCTGCAGCAGTAGCCCTGTGGCATCCAATCCCATCAGATCTCAGAAGCTAAGCAGGGTCGGGCCTGGTTAGTACTTGGAGGGAGACCACCTGGGAACACCAGGTGCTGTAGGCTTGGGAGAAGGACCCCGAAACCCACTTCCAAAAATGCATCCACCATTGAAAACCCTATGAACAGCAGAGAAACAATGACAATAGTGTTTCGCCTGTGGTGAATCACTAGGCTCCAGGAATTGATGAAATACCAATAGAAATGTTTCGACAAACAGATGCAGCACTGGAAGTGCTCATTTATTTATGCCAAGAGATTTGGAAAACAGCTGCCTGGCCAGTTGACTGAAAGAGATCCATATTTGTGCCTATTCCCAAGAAAAAGGATCCAACCAAATGTGGAAATTATTGAATGATATCATTAATATCATACACAAGCAAAATTTTGCTAAAGATCATTCAAAAGCAACTATAGACAGGGAACTGCTGGAAAATCAAACTGGATTCAGAAGAGGGCATGGAACTGGGGACATGATTTCTGATGTCAGATGGGTATTAGCAGAAAGCAGAGACTATCAGAAAGGTGTCTATGTTTTATCAACTATGCAAGGCGTTTGACTGTGTGGACCACAACAAATTATGGATAACACTGAAAAAATGAGCATACCAGAGCACCTAATTGTGCTCATGAGGAATCTGTACATGGACCAGAAGGCAGTTGTGTGAACAGAACAAGGAAAGATTGCCTAGTTTAAAGTTGAGAAAGTGTGCATCAGGGCTGTATTCTTTCACCATACATCTTCAATTTTTATGCTGAGCAAATAATCTGAGAAGCTGGACTTTATGAAGAAGAACATGGTGTCCTGATTGGAGGAACACTCACTTAAAAACTGCCTTATGGAGATGGCACAACTCTGTTTGTTGAAAGTGAAGAGAATTGGAAACATTTACTGATGAAGATCAAAGAACATAGCCTTCAGTAGGGATTGCACCTCAACATCAACAAGACAAAAATCCTTCCACCTAGGTCAGTACGCAACTTCACGATACATGGAGAAAAGATTGAAGTTGTCCAAAATTTTCCTTTACTTGGTCCTACAATCAACATCTGTGCAAGCAGCAGGCACAGAAATCAAAACACACATTGCTCTGGGAAAAGCTGTGGCAAAAGATCTCTTTAGAGTATTGAAAAGTAGAGATGTTACATTGAAGACGAAAGTGCGCCTGACTCATGCCAGGATATTTTCAGTTGCATCACTGTTGTGAAAGCTGGCCATTGAATATGGGAGATAGGTGAAGAATTGGTGTTTTTAAATTATGGTGCTGGAGATGAATACTGAATATATGTGGACTGCCAGAAGAACCAGTAGATCCACCCTAAAAGGATAACCAGAGTGCACATTGGAAGCAAGGATGACTAGACTGTTTTACCTATTTTGGACATGTAGTCAGGAGAGACCAATCTCGGGAGAAGGACATTGTTTTGGGGAGAGTAGTGGATCAATGAAAAAAAGGAAATCCTCAACTGAATAGATTGATACAGTGTCTGCCACAAGAGCTTAAACATAAATAAGATCCTGTGCCTAACAGAATTGGGGAGTGTTTTGTTCTGTTGTACATAGAGTCGCTATGAGTTGGACCTGTCTTGATGGCACCTAACAACAACTAATCTTCAGCACCCCAAGGAAGGTAGGACCCCTTGTTCTATCTCATTTTCATATATTGATATTTACTGTATCAATATTAAAATAGGTAAATTTAAAAATATTTACTTACTAATTTGTTAGAAATAATAATGAAAAACTTAATACATGTTAAAATGGATAATGTGTCTTTATGAAAAGTAACTATATTCTCATTTAAACAGTAAGGACAGTGGCTTTTTAATTAATAAATTTTTAGTATACAAGTTAATGAGTTTCATTATGACATTTCCATACATGTATATCATTGTATTGGGAGAAGGACCTGGCAATCCACTCCCAAAAATCAATCAGCCATTGAAAACCCTATGAACAGCAGAGAAGCACTGAAGTAGTGCTTCCCCTGTTGTATGTAGGGTTGCAGATACCAACTCAAGGGCACCTACCAACAACAACAACAATAACATATCATTGTAAATTACTCATGTTTACCTCTCCTATTATTCTGTCATGATCCACCCCACACACTGATCCTCTTCCTCTCCAATGGCCAATGGTCTCCATTGTACTTGCAAAATGGCATCCCATAATAAAGCTACAACATAATTTAACCAGTCTCCTATTAATGGACATTAAAATTCCCTCTTTAAAAAAAAATCAAAGCTCTGTGCTAAATATTATCAAATAGCCATTGGTGTCTGAATTTCTGTCAGAGTCTCAAAGGTAAGGTTACAATGACACAGTCTCAATTCGGTTGAGTAATATCCAAATTGCCTTCCAATGAAACAATACAAATTTACATTCCTACACATGCTCTCTATTCTATATTTTTACTTATAGAGAACACAAAAGACACTTTTTTAAGGTTATTGTGAAAGTTAAGTGAAATAGAACACAGGATAAAGCACATAAAATCGTGTGTTACTTCTTATTAAATGATAATTAATAACTATTGAATTATAATAGCTATATATAACCTATGTTGTTGTTGTTGTTGTTAGGTGCCGTCGAGTCGGTATCCGACTCATAGCGACCCTATTTACAATAGGGGAAACACTACTGTCAGTGCTTCTCTACTGTTCATAGGGTTTTCAATGGCGGGTTGATTTTTGGGAGTGGGTTACCAGGTCCGTCTCCCTGTATAACATATAGCTATATATAATATAATAATATAATAACCACCATATATTATGGTAACAAATAATAAGGAAAGTGACAAGCAAGTTGCAGTGGTCCATTCTTATAAAACCAGTTTTTGGGATGCTGATACAAGAGGATCATTAATTGAAGGCCAGCCTAAGCTACACAGTGAGGTCAAGGCCAGCGTGGGCTACATAGAGAGACCTTATTTTTAAAAAAGTACTGGCTCTCTTAGTTCCCCTTGACAATCAGAGTCAGTCATTATCCTGCATTTGGCCACATCAAATTCAGCTGAACACTTCTCCCTTGACTGCCAAAGACCAGGCAAACTTGAGTAAGTTACCTTGACAAGCACTAACTCCAATGTCTTGATTTCTGGTCCTCATATCCTGGAATGTTGTGGAAAAATCAGAATCAAATACTGTTCACTGGTTCACAACACATCCTGGATAACAACCTCTCAAAATGATAAAAAAAATGCAAGTAAGTCCCTTGTTGTATAACAGTGGTTCTCAAATTATGGTCCAGAGTCCCTGGGGAACCCTAACTCCTACTCAGGGAATCCACAGGTCAAAACAATTTTTGTAAAGATATGAAGACAGTTCGTGCTTTTAAAATTCTCATTCTCTCATGAGTATCAATGGGATATTCCAGAGGCCATCCAACACATGACTGTGCAATCAAAAGCAGTTATAAGAGTCTGGGGATCTTCTATTAAGTTAGACCTTAAAGATATGCAAAAAAGAGATGTGCAACTCTTCTCACTAAATTTTCTTTTATTTGAGAAAATATTTTGTTTCATTAAAAACTTTGCTAAAATTGAATAAACTTATGCTTAAATGTTTCAGTTTTAATTTTTATACTGTAAATATCAATAGATATAACCCATACAAACAAAACCTCTTCAATGTCCTCAATAATGCTTTTTAGAACCCTCCCATTTAATCCATCCCAATAATTTTTAAGAATGTGAAGAGGCTGGCTCAAGTGACAGTATACATTAAAAGCAGTCGAACCCACAGGCATTAGCTCATTGCTTTGATTCTCTTTCCCTGATGGTCACAGGCAATGTTATGAGGAACACCCCAGTTCTACAGAAGATTCTCAGTAGATCTTAGAAATGGTAGTACAGACAGTGAAGATAAATCCAAGAGTAGGAAAAAATGCCTATTCCAATTAGAACAAATCATGATGTATCCATGGCAAAAGTGTATAAATAAAAATCTGACAGCAGGTGGCTGGCTGGACCCAAAGGTGTGGCAACATTTGGGAACCCAGTATCAATTACTACTGGTAGCAAACAACACTCTGCATCTGCAGAAGCCACAATGGCTATGGTGTGTTGTGGTTTTAGCTCTAGCCCGGCTAAGATTAGAGCTAGCATACAACATAACCAATTAAGCAGTGGCGCAAATGAAGGACTTCGGGAGACCTTCAGTTGGTAAAACAGGGAAGTTGAGGTTTACTGGGTGCTCCCCTGATTGGGTACAAGGAGCAAACAACCCTTACAGAGCAGAGCTCTACGTGCTCTTTAAGAGCTGGCTCTAAGCCTGCAGGACGGAATGCTGCAGGACGGAATGCTGCAGGCTGAGTGCTGGTACAGCTCAACCTTAAAGGCACAGCCACAGCCGCTGGTGTTCTGTGGAGGTCAGCTGGTCTTGCCTCTCAAGGCTCACCTTCTCTACCTCCCTCCTTCCCAAGGATGGGAGGAATTGGGAGGCTGTTCATGGCTTGCTTGAATCCTTCCACTCTTTGGGTCCCCTGGTCTTGATCCCGCCGGATTGCTTGCAGATCTTGCTGGAGTTGGGAGTACTGGTCCAGGTGATGGGGATCAGGTGACAGTTGAAGGACGGTCAGAGAGGTGAGGATGAAGGGGGTCCAGGAGTCCTACTTTTATAGGGTCCTGGAGGGGTCACATGTTGGGATTCAGCCAATCAGGGCACACACCTGACAGGTACAGCAGGTAAACTGACATACCTGCCAGGTTGTTGTTGTTGTTGTTGTTAGGTGCCGTCGAGTCGAGTCCGACTCATAGCGACCCTATGTACAGCAGATCGAAACACTTGCCAATTCTGTGCCAGGCAAACCGTCTTATTTATATTTAAGCCCATTGTTGCAGACACTGTATCAATCCATCTGGTGGAGGGTTTTCCTCTTTTGCATTGACCTGCCACTCTCCCAAACATGATGTCCTTCTCCAGGGATTGTTCTCTCCTGACTACATGTCCGAAATATGTAAGATGCAGTTTGGCCATTCTTGCTTCCAAGGAGCACTCTGGTTGCACTTCTTCTAGGACAGATTTGTTGGTTCTTTTGGCAGTCCATGGTATATTCAATAGACGTCTCCAGCACCACAATTCAAAAGCATCAATTCTTTTCTGTCTCTCTTTTTCAATGTCCAGCTTTCACAACCATGTGATGCCACTGAAAATACCATGGCATGAGTCAGACGCACCTTCGTCTTCAATGTGACATCTTTGCTTTTCAATACTCTAAAGAGATCTTTTGCCACAGCTTTTCCTAGAGCAATGCGTCTTTTGATTTCTTGACTGCTGCTTCCACGGGTGTTGATTATAGAGCCAAGCAAAGCAAAATCTTGGACAACCTCAATCTTT
>VMDO01004479.1:101708-124907 GCA_007922755.1 Pedetes capensis | reverse complement strand
CCGCTCCTCCCACATTGCCCCGCCCCGCCCCCTCCACAGCTAAGCCACGTCCCCTCCCACACTGCCACACCCTCCTCCGCCCCTCCCACACTGTGACTCCCTTCCCTCTGCTCCTCCCCCACTGCCAGGTCCTCTTCACACCTGCTTCCCGTTGTGGGTGACAGATGACAGGATGGTGCGCAGAGTCTTGACCCCCATGGCGATGTCCAGGAGGTGGGCAGCGAAGAAGAAGTTGTTGTAGTGTCCGAGAAGGGACATCACCATGTACCAGCCCAGGTACAGGAAAGACTGTGGCATACAGGGCCCAGGGTCAGGGAGCACGCAGGGGCAGATGCAGTGTGCTCTGGGGCCGGGTGCCGTCCCTGGTTCCGGAGCACATATTGGCTCAGGAGCACTACGGAGCCTAGGGGCCCCCTGGGGGAAGGGGGGACCCTCTGCTGAAGGAAGCAGTCTGGAATCCAAGAGCACTCTGAGGGCATCAAAGGATGTTCTGGGGCCAAGCATCCTCAGGGTGCAGAGGCACCCTAGGAGCAGAGGTACTGAGGGGCTCAGGGTTCGTTCTGGGGTCAGGCACACCTGGATATGGAGACCCTCCCCCCGTGCTGAGTCCCTCCCCACCTAAGGGCCCCTGCTCACGTTGTCTGTGAAGATGACCCCGAACTTCCAGATCTGGTACTTGACGTCGATGGACATGAGCCTGTGCAGGCAGGATGGGGGAGGGAAGACAGCCAGATGCTTGAGGGTCAGATGCTGGCTGGCCACCTGTCCTGCCTGCCCCAGCTGGAAGGTGGTCCTTGGCTCACCAGGTCAGCAGCCCAGGCGGAGGGGTGGGCTTGCGCTCATTGTGGGCTGTGATCTCCAGCGTGGCCAGATCCATGCCCAGTAGCTCTGCAATCCGTTCCCGCCCGAAGATGTCCCCGTGTTTCTCCAAGACCTGCACAGGAGAGTGTCAGCCAATGGCTTACGTGGGGGTTCTGGGGATACTCTGAACTTTGCATGAATAACTGAGGAGACATTTTTCTGGGTAGAAGGGCCAATGCATTCTGCAGATCCTCAGGAGGAGGGTCCAAAAGAGAGAAAGGTCCAGCTGACTCAGTAGCCAAATAAATTGGGATAATTTATTATTGTAGGTGGGTAGGCAAATAATCCTATGGAATTGGGCCCCCTGTCATCTATGAACCGATTTCTTCCCATTTGCCCCTTGCTCACTCTGTTCCAGCCACATTGGCCTCTTTACAGTTCCACAGACACACCAGGCACATTCCTGCCTCAGGGCCTTTGCACTGGATGTCTGTCTCGGTCTCTGTCTCTGTCTCTGTCTCTCTCCTCTCCTCCTCCTCCCTCAGACTTCCACCTGGCTCACTCCTTCCCTTCTTTATGAATTAGTGTGAGCCCTCTTCATAAAATAGCAACCTCTCCTGGCCAAGGCGCACATACACCTCACCCCCTCTTCACTACCTCGTTTTTCTACATTTTTAAAATCTTCACTTGCTACAAATGTGTTCATCATCTGTCTTTCCATCTCAAGTGTCAGAACCACTCTTTTGCTCACTGCTGAATCTTCCTAAAATACTTCCTGACACATAACAAGTAGTCAAGAAACATTTACTGAGTGAAGGAATGAGGGGCACACAGCAAGGCTTTTCTCCTATTTTCCTATATGCTAGATTCTGCTTAGTGGTAGGTCCAATAATTCTCTTTTTTTTTTTCTGGGTACTGGGGGTTGAACCCAAGGCCTTGCACTTGCATGCTCTGCAAGTGCTGGACCACTGAGCTGTACTCCCAGCCCATTTTTTACTTTTTTGAGACAGGGTCTCGCTAAATTATGCAGACTGCCTCTAGTCTGAAACTTGCAATCCTCCTGCCTCTGCCCCCCCCAGCTGCTAGGATTACAGGTGTGTGCCACCACGCCCGGCAGGTCTGATAATTCTTATAGCCATCCTGTGGGGTTGGTCCTATTATTACGCTTTTTTTTTTTTTTTTTTTTGGTACTGGGGGTTGAACCCAGGGCCTTGCACCTGCATGCTCTGCAAGTGTTGAACCACTGAGCCGCACCCTCAGTCCATTTTTTTTTTTTTTTTCACTTTTTGAGACAGGGTCTTGCTCAGTTACGCATACCGACTCTGGTCTCAAACTTGCGATCCTTCTGTCTCCGCCTCCCAAGCCCATGGGATTACAGGCATGCACCACCACGCCTGGCCTACTCTTCTTTTTTAAAGTTTTAATTTTTGTTTGTCTGGGTATCTTTTCTTCTTTCCTTTCCTTTCTTTTCCTTTCTTTTCTTTTTTCTTTTTGAAACAGGGTCTCATGCTGTAGCCCAGGCTGTCATAGAACTCACTATGTAGCCGAGGTTGGCCTTGAACTCACAATCCTCCTGCCTTAGCCTCCCGAGTGCTGGGGTTACAGACGTGCCACCACATCCAGCTAGACTATGCACCTTACATGCATCATCCCATTTGAGATGGAATATGGTCATTACACCTGTACCCTCAGTGGGAAATCGAGGTGCTCCTCAGAAACACAAAGCCCATTACCCAGGTCACACACAAAGCAATCGCTTGGCAATGCTGGGATGCACTGGTGGCACCAAGGGACCCAGCACAGAAAGCCTCTGCCCCCATATCCTCTCACCTTGCGCTTGACAAACTTGTCCCAGTAGTTGCTAGGGAAAGACCTGCCAAGAGAGTGTGCAGATGAGATGTTAGGGCACTAGGGGCTGGGAACCACAGCGAGTACAGGGCCCACTGAAATGAATGATCGCCTTGCTGTTCTGCCAAGGCTGGCCTTCAATTCCTGGTTCAAAGCATCCTCTTGCCTCAGACTCCCGCTGTGACTCCAAGTGGGCACAAGCAGTCTGGCCCAATGCTTTTCTGGCAGGGGACCCCTGGATGGGGGGGACCCTGCTGCCATCTTTAATGCAACACAGATGAGACAAAGAACTTGCACTCTGAGCCAGAGATGTAAAAGGACTCCAGAATGGCATTCAGTGGGGAGGCTCTTGAAGGGTGACAGGCAGGGAGAGTCTGGGCCAGCAGACTGACCCCGCACCAGCTCCAGTGGAATGCTCTGCTTTTGCACATTGTTTTACTTTTAAAATTTATTTTATTTTTATTTATTTATTTTTTGTGGTACTGAGGGGTTGAATCTAGGACCTCACTCTTGCTTTGCAAGCACCCTACCACTGAGCTGCGCCTTTTTTATTTTTTCAAGAGTCTTGCTGTTTTGTAGGCTGCCTCTGGCCTTGAATTTGCGATCCTCCTGAGTCACTGGGATTACAGGCATGTGCCACCCAGCCCAGTGAGACCCAGTGAAATCTTATTTCCTACTCATGGCCCCTGGGTAATAATTGCCCCTAGGGAAAGACTGGGTACAGTGGCCCACACTTACAATCACTGAGCACTCAGGAGGCTGAGGCAGGGGGATCGTGTGTTCCGGGCCTTCCTGGGATACATAATGAGACTCTGTCTCAAAAGTAAATAAGCCAGGTGCCATAGTGGAGGCTGAGGCAGGAGGATCTTGAGTTCAAGGCCAGAGGTATCCTGAACAACTTAGGGAGACTGTCTCAAAATTTTTAAAAATAAACAACAGGTTTGAGGTATCATTCAGTGATAGAGAACCTAGCATGCCGGAGACCCTGAGTTCAACCTCCAGTACTGCAAAATAAGTAAATAAATATGCAGATCCCTGGCCCCCGCCTGGAGGTATTGTCCAGCGAGTCTGGAGTGGGGCTGGGGAACCTGCCTGTGTTCTCAGCACATGGCAAACTTATAACGCCAAGGAGATGGGCCTAAAAACACGATGGAGAGCCCTGCACAGTGGCACATGTCTGGAATCCCAATGACTCAGGAGGCAGAGGCAGGAGGATTGCAAATCCAAGGCCAGAGGAACCTGTGTACTTTAGTGAGACCCTGTCTCAAGATAAGAAATTTAAAAAGGGGTGAGGTGCAGCTCTGTGGTGGACCACTTGCCTAGCACAAGGGAGGCCCTGGGTTCAAGCCCCAGTACTGAGAAAAGAAAAAGATATGGCTGGGAAGACCAAGCTGGGAGGGGACAAGCTGAGGTGGGGTGCAGGGGCTAGAGCCCTGCTGTTTTGAGGTCAGGGCCTCGGTGGGGTAGAAATCCAGCTCTGCTGGCCCTGGCACCCCGAGGCGGGGCTGGGCCCTTACGGTGTGTTGAGCACCAGGCGGTCCCACTGCCCCTTCACGTCATCATCCTCAGGCTGCTCGGTGATGTATAGGCCGTCAAACTCCAGCTTCCGCGCCAGCTCTTTCTCACGCTTAAAGATCACCAGGGGCACCTAGACGGGGAGGGAGGCAAGAGGGGCGTCAGGCACCATGGTGAGATACCGCCCAGGCAGGAGCCACGAGAGCTCTGGAGCCTCAGGGACACCCTACGACAGAGTTTCCTGGGAGTGGTCAGGGGACAGACCCGGAGGTGCAGGTGGGGTTGGGGGACAGGACTGCAGCACCAGTAGAGGGTGGGGACTAGACAAGGAGGCATGGGCAGAGGGTCCAGGATGGCCCGGGGAGGCACCCACGACAGTTCAGGGTGGGATGGGAGACAAACACAGGAGCTGACGGAGCCCAGCTGTGACGTCTGCTGCAGGCTGGGGTTCCCGAGGGAGGGAGGTGCCAGCTCAGACCTTAAGGATGACTCCACTAAAGTCAGGTGGAACAGGGTAGAAGTGGGTGGAGCATTGCAGGCAGCGGGGAAGGGCCTGTGGGAAAGCGCTAAGCCAGGGGAGCTCTGTTCATCCAGCAGTAAAATAGCAGGATTTGCTAAAACTGCCAGGCCTCACGTAGCCCACCGCAGCTCCCGTGCTTCACCTTACGGGGCATTCACAAACCTCACCCATATCTAATGTCACAGCTCACCGCCCTGGTAGCATCTGTGTTGTGGCCAAGACCCCAGAGACACCTCAGAGATCTCTTTGTTTTGTTTCTTTTTCTTTTTCTTTTTTTTCTCTCTCTTTCTTTCTTTTTTTTGCAGTACTGGGGGTTGAACCAAGGGCTTTGTGCTTGCATGCTTTGCAAGGGGTGAGATGCACCCCTAGGCCATTTTTTTTACTTTTTTGAAACAGGGTCTCACTAAATTACACAGACGTCTCTCGTCTCCAAGTTGCGGTCCTCCTGCCTCTGCCTCCAGAGTCATTGGGATTACAGGTGTGTACCACCACCCAGCTAGTTATTTATTTTTCTAAGGCTGGATCTGTCTATGCAGCTTTGGCTGACCTGTAACTCAGGATCATCCTGCCTCAGCCTCCTGAGTGCTGGGACCACAGGCGTGCGCCACCACTCCTGGCTCCCCAGACATCTTAATTTACCCACTGACCAATATGTAAAAAATAATACTCCCAACAACAAATGGCCCCCTGATTCAGAAATTAACATAATCACACCTGCATGCCCTGGATTATCGTGGACGTGGCTCCTCAGCTATGATCTGCATCAGTTCCCAAATTCAGTGTCACCCCTGCTGAAGACCCTAATCCTATACCAGTGCCCCGTTCTTACCTGAACTCAAGCACCCCTGTCCCAACCACTGGGAGGGCCCTAGCCCTGCTTCAGGTCCACTCTGCCATGGCCCCAGGCTCCCACCCCACCCCACCCCCTGCCCCAGGTCCACAGTCATGCCCACCTTAAGGCAGTTGTAACCGATGATGCAGAGAAAGGCCACCAGGGTATGTAGGAGGCTCAAGCACCGCAGGGCAGGTTCCATGTAGCCAGTGCTCTCCTCCAGGAAGTAGTACACCATGTTTTCATCCTCATCGCCCTCTGCCTCCTCTCCGGCCCCTGAGCCCCAGCCAGAGCCGCCACCAGACCCTGCCCCCGACAGTTCCCCAGCTGCTGAGCCCTCCATGTCATCCTCCCCTGGTGGAGAGTCTGAGACCTAAAGGAAAGGCAGAGGTCAATCAGGGGAGGGAACCTGGGGTCCTGGCATGTGGTCTTCCACACCCAGAACTCACTACCACAATCAGCAGCTCCATGCTCCTAGCCTATACAGGCTTGACAAGACTGTCAATCAATATCAAGGGGTGGGCACAAGATCCAAACTAGCAAATCAGACTCTGCCCTGGGAATTTGCCCATTGAATACAGTGACAAGAGGAAGGAAAAGATTTAGAATTAATTATCTTAATAGTGGAGCCATTAAAAAGAATGACCATTAATAACACTAAACTAAGAAAAATAATATGAACTAATATTTATATAGCACTTTCTATGCCCAGTGCTTGACACATGTCAATCTTTTTTTTTTTTTTCTTTTCAGTTCTAGGAGATTGAACCCAGGCCCTCATGCATTATTACAAGTGCTCTACCACTGAGCTGCACCCTCAGCCCATTTTTTTTACTTTTTATTATTTATTTTTATTTATTTATTTATTTTTTGCTGTACTGGGAGTTGAACCCAGGGCCTCGTGCTTGCATGCATTGCAAGTACTGTACTACTGGGCTGCACCCCCAGCCCACTTTTTTTACTAAGTTACAAAGGCTGCCTCTGACCTCGAACTTGTGATCCTCCTGCCTCTGCCTCCTGAGCTGCTGGGATTATAGGCATGTGCCACTGCAACCTGCTTATTAATCCTCTTTTGATCCTCACAGCTCTAAGAGGTAGACACAGTTGCTATCCCATTTTGCAGTTGAGGAAATTGAGGCACAGAGAGGCTAAGCACCTCATCTAGCATTGTGCAGCCAGTGACTGATGGAGCCAGGACTCAATCCCTCAGAAGCCAGGCTCTGCCTCTCTGTCCTGTTATCCAGGCCCCTGGCAAGAACTTGAGGATCCCTTCATCCTTTGGGATGCCTGGTTCCTAGCCTTCTCCCTCCACTGTGTGAGCTACCCTCTTCCTCCTCCCCATAGACCTTTCTTTAGCTGACATGAAAGCAAAGCAGCCTCAATGAACCAGGGGAGAGGTCACAGAGAGGGGAGGTCCTGCATGTGGCCATGGGCTAGCAGCACTCTGCTCTCATTTCTACAGGGACTCAGACATCTGTCCCAGACAGGCCCAGATCCCCTCCTACCCTACTCAGTCCAGAGGGTCCCAAGATCCAGGGGTCCAGCTTGGAACTTCCTATGAACACTAAGTTCAATACCTTGGCCCTTCACTGCAGGGGCCCTGGGAACCTGTGGGGGTTGCTGAGCCTCCTGCCCCACAGTCTGGATAAGGGCCTGATCCTCCCCCTGGCCCTTGCCCTGGCCCTGGCCCTGCATGATCAGCACCTTATAAAACAGCAAGATGAAGTTGATAGCAAATGCCAAGAAGAGAGCAAGGAATCGCAGCGTGTAAAAGTTCCGGGACAGGTAGTTCTAAGAGGAGAGAGAAAAGCAGAGAGAGAATTCACAGTCCAGCCTCTTTGCTAGAGAATCCATCCCATCATTTATCCACAGTCAAAGTAACTGATCTGCAATAGCAGGTCCCACAACTCGTATTTACTGAGTGCTTGCTGTATACCTGGCCTGAGAACTTTATATGCATGAACTTGTTTAATTCTTACCACAACTCTGTGAAGCGAGCATTGCTTTTATTATACTTTATTTATTTATCTATTTTTCTGTACTAGGGGGTTGAACCCAGGGCCTCATGCGTGCAAGGCAAGTGCTCTACCACTGAGCCCCACTCCGGCCCTTTTTTGCTTTTTATTTTGATACAGGGTCTCACTAAGTTTTTTCAGGCTGCCTCTGTCCTTGAGCTTGCGATCCTCCTGCCTCAGCCTTCCAAGTTGCTGGGATTATGAGAGTGCACTGTGGTGCCTGGCTCTGTTATGCCTATTTTACAGATGAGAAAACTGAGGCTCAGGGAGGTGGTGTCTTGCTCAAGGTTGCATAGCCAAGGAATGGCAGACATGCTTTTTTTTGTTTTGTCTTGATTGGGATGGAACCCAGGGTTTCATGCATGCCAGGCAAGCACTCCACCATTGAGCTGCACCCACCCCAGCCCCGCTATTTGAACTCAGGCAGTCAGACTCCAGCGTCCATGCCCACAACCGCTCTGCTATGCTGATTCCCATGTAAGGCCACTGCTGCTTCACCCTCCTTTTTTTTCTCTCCACTTTTTCTAGTACCCTCATTCCTCCCAGAAATCCTCACTGAACCACCTTCTGTCCAACAGGTCTCCCTGACAACCCTCCTATCAATGTTGGCCTGGGCAGGGGACATGCCCCGCCTCCCAGACACCTCCCTCCTTCTGGGCTGAATGAAGAGATAAACTCTCTTTCAGAAACTGTGAGGACTCAGACCTCCAAAGGAAGAGCCGGGGGGGGGGGGCTCAGACCCAGAGAGCTAAGAACCAGGCTGCAGCAGGAGGACCAGAGCAGTGGCCTCAACTGGACTTAGCTGCGGCTAGAGGGTGGGTGGGCCTGCAGCCGTAGCCCTGTGGCATCCGATCCCATCAGATCTCTGAAGCTAAGCAGGGTTGGGCCTGGTTAGTCCTTGGATGGGAGACCGCCTGGGAACACCAGGTGCTGTAGGCTTGGGAGACAGACTCGGCAACCCATTCCCAAAAATCAATACGCCATTGAAAACCCTATGAACAGCAGAGAAGCACTGACAATAGTGTTTCACCTAGTGTACGTAGGGTCGCTATGAGTTGGATACCGACTTGACAGCACCTAACACAGGGTGGGTGGAGAGCCTAAACACAGGGCCCTGGGGGAGCAAAAATCTGGGGGCTGGAATAAGGATCATAGGCAAGGAGAGAGGGAAGAGTCAAGTGAGTGTCACTTGAAAACACTGCCCTGGGCCCAGGTCCCGGCTCCATCCGGGGACGGCTCTGCCCTCTCACCAGCCCAGGAGTTGGAGTTAAGCGTGGCCTAGGCAAGGTTCAGACGAGGACAGGGAGGAGAGGTGGGTGCCAGTGGGTCTCCCCGGGACAGGAAGCTTCAGTGCGCCCCTGGTTGGGTCCTCACCAAGAATTTCACCCTCTGCACTTCCAGTTCCCCCCAGAACTCCAGGCCTGTGCCTTTGGCTTCCTCCTTCTTTGGAGGGGCTGGAGGAGGTGCTGTCTTCTTGGGGGGCTCTGGTGGGGGCTCAGGGACTTCTTCTTTCTCCCCATTCTCAGTACTGCAGAGGACACAGAAAGAGGTCAGGGGGTGCCTGGGTAATTCATTCATTAACAGCCATTCACGGGGGCCACCATGTGCCTGGCCCGGGTTTGGAGGGTGCTGGGGACAGGGCGATGAGGCAGCAGGAGGCCATGCCCTCCAGGGGCCTCTAGGCCAATGGACCCCAGTGGTCCTGGCTGGGGTTGGGCGTTGTGAGTACGCAGAGGGATATCTGCTCCACCAAGGAGGGCGTGCTGGTCCAAACAGGCATCCTGGAGAAGTGATGCCAGCCGGAGCAGAGAGGGCACAGAAGACCCAGGAAGCCCGGGGAAGGAGGCACAGGCAGGGGGACTGGCACATACAAAGGCCACGCAGTCAGAGGGAGCATCTTCTCCACTCCCTCGCACCGAGTCTCTCCTCTGGGCTTGAGTCTGGCCTCAGTGATGCTGAAGACACAGGGTGCCCCTGACCGCTTTGGGCCTTGACTCCAGGAGCCCATCAGGCCAAGAGGGAAGCAGTGTCAGGGGCCCAGCCCCTTCTACTCGGAGATACTCACTCGGCTTTCTCGGGTTCCGGCTCCGGCTCCGGCTCCGGAGGCAGCTCTTCCTCTTCTCCGTCCACCTGGGGACAGGGGGCGTCTGAGTTTTCTCAGGGCTGACCCGCCAGAGCCTCACTGGTTCTTCTCTGCCCTCACTTCTCCTCATGCCCCTTGGGGAATCAAAGTGTCCTACTTCCCCTCCCAGAAGGAAGAGGGACTGTGATTCCCATTGTATAGAGGGGAAACTGAGGCTGAGGAAGGCAGAACACTGGGCAGGGGCAGGCTGGCTCCAAGGGAAAGTTGTTTTGTTCTGTTTTGAGAGTCTCACTACTATGGAGCCCAGCCGGCCTAGAACTCACTAGGTAGCCCAGCTGACTGTGAACTCAGATCCTCCTGCCTCTGCCTCCTGAAAGCTGGGATTACCAGTGAACACCATCTCCTGCCACACTATGCTGTGCCCAGGGGGAGCTCTGGTCCTCCATGGCTTCTCACCTTGACAACTGCAGGCCACCATGGCAAAGCACCAGGGCCTGAGGACGCTGTGGGGACCTTTCCCACAGGCACTCAATTCCCCATGGTTATGTGTGTCTCTAAGGGCCTTCCCCAGTGTCCCTGACCCTGTCCCCAGGGGTCTTTTTAGTCTTGGTCTCTTTTCTTTTTCCTTTTGTTCTTTTTCCTTTTGTTTTCTTTCTTTTCTTTTCATTTTTATTTTAATACTTGGGGGTTGAACCCAGGGCTTCGAGAATACTTTGCAAGCGCTCTGCCACTGGGCTGCACCCCCAGCCCCCTTTTTATGTTTTATCTTGAGACAAGGTCTTGCTAAGTTACACAGACTGCCTCTGGCCTCAAACCTGCGATCCTCCTGCCTCTGCCTCCTGAGTGGCTGGGAACACAGGCATGCACCACTGCACCCGGTGATCTTGGTCCCTTTTCCCTTCTAATTTGGTCTTCCGGTCTTTGGCTCTCCTTGGCTCCAGATATTTCTCCCCGCCTCCCAAACTGCGACTATTTTTCCAGGTCTCTGTCCTGCTGTTTCTCTATGAGGGTCCCTCGCTCCTGCTCTGTCTCTACGCCTCTTTCCTCCTCTCCCCTTGCTCTGGGCACATCTCCATCCAACGTCCTCTCCTCTCCCTCTTATCTCCTGTCTCCAGGCCCTGATGCCTCTGCGGGCTGCTCACCCCCAGCTTCCTCTTGAGGATGGGGGACCCTTCGGGCGTGGGCGGCTCCACCGGCGTCGTGTCGCCCATGTCCCCAAGCCCGCCAGCCCCTTCAGGCCGGAACGGGCTCCCGTCGGCCACAGCCACTGTCCCGTCGGGGCCTCCCGGCCCAGCCTCATCCACCACCGCCTCCTCCTCGCCCGCGCCCTCGGCGGCGTCGCCCTCGCCCTCGCCGGCGCCCTCGCCGTCCGCGTCGCCGCTTGGCCCGGCCGGCTGCTGCCCGTGCACCTCGTCGCCGGTGGGGTCGGGCATGCCGGCCAGCAGCTCGGTGACCGTCACCTTCTTGGCGCTGTCCACCAGGCCGCCGCCGAAAAGCGAGCCCCAGAGCAGGCGCAGCGCGCCCGCCGCCGCCCCCGCGCCCGCGGCCCCCGCGCGTGCCAGCACCGCCCAGAGCAGCGCGGCCACCGCCGCCGCCGCCTCGCGGGCTGTCAGCCGCCGCAGCCGCCGCACGCGCCGCCGCAGGCTGCGGTAGCTGAGGCCGCGCAGCGCCCGGCCCGCCGCCGCCACCAGCCGCGCCGTGGCGCCCGCCGCCGCCGTGCCCGCCGCGCCCTCGGCGCCCGCCGCGCCCTCGTCCAGGCCCTCGACGGCCGCCTCCGCCGGGCCTTCGTCCTCGGCCTCCTCGGGCTCGCCCTCGGCCTCCGAGATCTGCGCGGCGATCTGCATCTCGAAGATGGTGTCCTCGCAGAAGCTCACGAAGAGCTCCATCTTCTCCGACTCTCCGCCCTCGTTCACCACGTCGAAGATGAACTGGCGCTTGGACTCCTTCACCTGCAGAGGGACGCGAGGGGGCGCCATCAGCGGGGCGGGACAGGAGCGACCCCCGTAGGGTGCACTGGGGCCGGCGCCGTCCTAACTGCATGGGGGGGGGGTGCTGTACATGCATATTTTATGTGTATATTTAGTATAAAAATAAATAATAGCCGGTCCCCGCGGCTCACGCCTGTAATCCCAGCCACTTGGGAGGCGGAGGCAGGAGGATAGCAGATCTGAGGCCAGAGGCGGCCTGCGTAATTTAGCTGGACCCCGTCTCAGATAAAAAAAATTTTAAATGGGCTGAGAGTGCAGCTCAGTGGTACAGCGCTTGCAAAACGTGCGTGAGGACCTGGGTTCAACCCCCAAGTACTGCAAAATAAATAAATAAAATATATGCATAAAATATAAATATAATGTACAAAATATAAATAAATAAATGTTTATTTATTTATGTAAGAAGACAGGGCCTTGCGATGCAGCCCAGGCTGGTCTTGAACTCCTAGGCTCAAGTGATTCTCCCTTCTGGGTCTCCCAGGTAGCAGGGACTACAGGCATGTGCCATTGTACCAGGCATAAAAACTATGAACAGTAGCTAGGAGTAGTGACGCCTGCCTGTAATCACAAGACTGGGGAGGCAGAAGCAGGAGGATTGTGAGTTCCAGGCCAGCCTGGTTTACTAACAAGTTCCGGGTTAGACAAGGACACATAGGGAGACCTTGTCTCAATCAATCAATCAATCAATCTTAACAGCAAACATATAGCACTCATTATGGTTTTGTAAGCTTCAGTTAGGCGAAGCCATGAGCCTAGCATTAATTAATTAATTAATTGGTTAGTTAATTTATAGACAAGTTCCCACTGTGTTGCCCAGGATGACTTAGAACCCACTATGTCGACCAAGTTGGCCTCAATCTCCCATCGATTCTCCTGCCTTAGACTCCCAAGTGCATACACCATCACACCACACTTTAAGTCAAGGGCTTTTTGTTGTTATTTCTTGTTTGTTTGTGGTACCAGAGATTGATCCCAGGGCCTTGCCGTAGGCAATCACTCTACATGGGCTACAGCCCGAGCCCTTTTAAAGATATTTTATTTTAGTCAGGCCCAGTGGTGCATGCCTGTAATCCCAGAGACTCGAGAGGCTGAGGCAGGAGGATTGCAAGTTCAAAGCCAAAGGCAGACTGCCTAACTTACCAAGACCTTGACTCAAAATAAAAAATAAAAACTGGGATGGGGGTGCAGCCCAGTGGTAGAGCACTTGCAAAGTATGTGCAAGGCCTGTGTGCAGCCCCCAAGTACTACAAAAAAATTATTTTGAGGCAGGATCTTACTAAACTGCATAGCCTGCCTCTGGCCTTGAGTGTGTGATCTTCTTGCCTCCATCTCTCAAATCACCGGGATTAGAGGCATGTGCCACCACATCTGGCACCACCAAGCATTTTTAATAGATACAAGTAATTTAAACTTCACAAACTACATTTGGCATAGGGGCCCCTATCTGCATTTTACAGATGGGGGGGAGGCCCAGAAAGTCATACATCCAGCATGACACAGATGAGAGGTGGCAGATGTAGGACTGAGTTCTCAATGAGCTGGCTCAGAATCATCTTTCCAGCTTCCTTGGAAGGCAGAGTATAGTGGCTGATGGCAAAAAATTCTGCAGTCCGTGAGCATGCCAGGGTTTGAATCCTGATTCTGCCATTGAGTAGGTAGGTGATTTTGATCTAACTTTCTGAGCCTCAGTTTCCTCCTCCATAAAATGAGATGTAATAGTAGGACCTAGTTATAAGGTGAGTGTGAGGATTAAATGAGTTAACAGGTGCTGAGTGATTAGAATAATGCTTGGTACCTAATAATTACCCCACAGTGTTCACTGCTCACAGGGGTTCCAGGACCATGTGGGTATGCATGGATTCTTGAGGAGACAGGAAAGTGGGAAAGGGAAGGGGTGAGCAGGAGGAGCAGGTGTTTGGAGGAGTGATGAGAACAGAAAGACTGTGCACATGGGGAGCAGGTGAATGGCAGAGGGAGGGGTGAGGGGCAGAGCTTGACCTGCTGTACAAAGAGAGATATGAAGAGTGTGGGAAATGGGGGTCTCCTACAGATGCACAAATGTGTGCATATCTGGCAGGCAAGGATGGTGCAATCACCCATGGTCTAGAGGGGAGATGAGTGTTCATGGATGCCCCAAGGGACACCACTGAGTGTGCAATATCTTGAGGTTCCCATGGAGTAAGTGACCACAAGGGACTGAGGGAGGAATCAGGTGTAAGGAGGGTGATGACATGGGGGGATGTTGGAATTGTGTGACCAGTGAGGTTCTGTGTTCACAGGCCTGGGCACACAAGTGACACCCTGTGACCATGTGTGTGCAAGGAGGAGCATAAGTGTGCAAGAGACCTTCATGAATGTGTGAATGAACCAGGTGTCCATAGAGGAGAGACATGAGGGGCCCAGGGGTTAAGGAAGTGACAACTGTGCAAGCCCCATGGGCTATGAGTGTGAGAGAGAAGGGAGAGTGCAAGAGTACATGGGAGGAGTGTGCAGATGCCTGGGGGCATCTGAGGAAAAAGGGGAAGTGTGAGCACAAAGGCACTCGATGGGTGGGCAGGCTTGGCATGAGAGGTGAGTGCATGCAGGAAGGCCACCAGGGTGAAGGGGCAGGGCAGGGACTGAGGGGGTGAGGGCTACATAGGTAGTGCAAAAGAAGGGGGACACGCATAAACCGAGTGCACCAGGTGTGCTGGGAGCATGCGAGGGCCACGGTGTGCACCCTTGGGCTAAGTGTGTAAGGAGTGTCCATGTATTTGTGGGCTGGCCATACGAGTGGCTGGGATAGGGCTCAGCAGCCTTGGGCTGCCCAGGATGCGTGGGGTTCTTGGGGGTGTGTTTGAGAGGGCTCCTGGGTAATCATGGTTGTGCCAGGGCCACGGTAAGGGCATGTGAAAGGTGAATGAATAAGACACCCAGGGCTGCAGGAGGGCACACTGCATCCCCAGGGTGAGTGCATAGGAGGTAGGTGTGCACCTAGAGGTTGGTTCAGAATTTGTGGGGGTGCAGTGCTCATCACATGCTAAGATGTCCGAAGGTATTTGAGGGTACACATGGCAACTGGTGAGGGGTGGGCCAGGATGCCAGGGCACTCTAGAGCCCTCAAAGTGTGTCTGCAAAGAATGAACACGGGCTGACCAGTGACCCTCGCACACAGGAGCCTGCTGGGAAGGTGAGTAGGGGTGTATCCCACACAGGTTCAAGGATGTATGGGTATGCTAGTATCCCGGTTACAAGGGCATGTTAGAGCTGCTGGGAGGAGTGTGTAAGGGGTAGGGATGGTGCGAGCAGCAGCAAGGAGGGCTGCTGAGGCTGCTGCTGCATGCACAAGAGGTGTGCATCTGTGCTTAGGTTCAGTCTGCAAAAGGTGGGCACCAGCAAGCCAGGGTTGTGCAAGATCACAGCAGGCCCCATAAAATCTCTGCAAAAGGGCAGATATGGTTGCCAGAGCAGGGCAAGGGCCTGAGGTACTGCCGTGCAATGCATACACAGCCCCCTCAAAGGGGTGCAAACATGCAAGGTGCAAGCAGCCTTGGGGGGCGAGCACACGCACGCGCAGCTCTGCCGACCTGTGGCATCTCCCACTGGGCGCGGTTGGTCTCTGAGATCTCGAAGTAGATGCGCTCAATGCGGCGTGATGCGCCCATGATCTCGATGCGGCCCAGGTAGGGCCGGAAGTACTCGAGGATGCTCTCTGCCAGCTCCAGGAAGTTGCGCAGGCGCGGGTCGTGCGGCACGTGCTCCGACAGGTTGGTCAGCAGCACCGCCACATTGAAACCGATGTCGCGCGCCGGCTCCTGGAAGCGGTTCGCGAATTCCTCGCAGTCGATCATCTCGTTCTCATCCGCTTCGGAGCACGAAAGCAGGAACTGGATCTCTGGGCCAGTGAACTGCTTCTGGCTGTCCATGGCCTGGGGGTGGCAGGGAGGTCAGTAGGGGGCCTCAGAAACCTCAGTGCTTTTTTTTGGAGTTACTGGGGAGTTGAACCCAGGGTCTGGCGCATATTTTACAGGCGCTCTACTAATAAACTGTACCTCCAGCCCCAAGCCCCGATTTTTATTTTTGATCTTGAGATAGGGTCTTTCTAAATTACACAGGGTGCCTCTGGCCTGGAATTTGCAATCCTCTTGCCTCAGCCTCCTAAATCTCTGGATTACAGGGGTGCACCACTGCACCTGGCTGTTGCAATTTTTCCCGTCAGTGCTCTTCTTAAAGTTAACTGTGCACTTGTCACAGAGACAGGCAAAATTCCAGGATGAATATATCCAGCGCCCAAGGCTGGCACCATGCAAGACGGGAAGGTTGTACCAGCCTTCAAAATACTGAAATGCTGCAGTTCAACAAAGCTGAGCTGCCTTCCACTGGGAGATCCATTTCATTTTCATGGATGGTAAAATGTAGAAAATGTGTATTTATTTTCCCATTCCCCTTGCCTCCCTGAAGTAAGCAATATCCTGGAGTTAGTGTGACTCCTTTAGAATGTATCAATACTTCTCCAGGTCCAGTCATTGCCAACAAAAACGTATCTAGTAATCCTGTGCATGGGCTGGGGCT
The DNA here is from genome assembly GCA_007922755.1 of Pedetes capensis. Classification (NCBI taxonomy): domain Eukaryota; kingdom Metazoa; phylum Chordata; class Mammalia; order Rodentia; family Pedetidae; genus Pedetes; species Pedetes capensis. Next base: position 108,754 of record VMDO01004479.1, on the reverse strand, counting down.
TAGCTCAGTTGGTAGAGTGCTTACTCTGCATGCTCTAAGACTCTGGGTTCTGTCCCCAGCACCACAATAATAGGAGCAAGACCTAGTAGTCCCCTCCTGAAGCAATCAGCCATTGAAAACTCTAGGAATAGCAGAGAAGCACTGACATAGTGCTGGGCATGGCACAGTGTCGGAGACTGTCTCATTCTGTTGTACATAGGGTTGCTGTGAATTGAACCCCACTCAATAACACTTTATACCAACAACAATACTGTAAATCTTTTTAGTTTAGAGAATCACTATTATAATTGTGGAATTTGAAACTCCCCCCCCACTCAATTGTATATTTCAATTAATTTTCACTGCTGTGTAGTATTCCTGTTTTATAAACATAGTAATATGTAGGTTGTTTTGTTTGTTTTCTTTGTTGTTTTCCAGATATTTTCATGGAACATTATTGTGCTGATTTCCTGCACACTTTTGCAAGGAGTTTTCAAGGGCTATTTTTCAATTTTTTTTTTTTTTTTTTTGGTGGTACTGGAGATTGAACCTACACCTTTGAGTGTACTAGGCAAGTGCTCTACCCCTGGGCTACATCCTAACCTCAAATGTTCTTGGCTTCATTAGCAGTAAGAAAGCACTTTCCAATATGACCTTCCAAAACCAGTTATGGCATGTACTTTTGCTATGTGATGGCATTCTGCAATGTTTCATTTCATTTTGAAAGATGCTGGTCAGGATTTACTAGATTAATTTCATGACCTACAGATGGGCTGCAAAATGCAGTCTGAGAAATATTGCTCTGAGGTATGAACAGAAGCAAAATTTTCTGTCTAAGGAGTGCTTTGTAAAAAGCCAAGAACTCTGCAAAACTTTCTAAATGAGTAACAAGCTTTGCCACTCATGAAGCGTTCTAGAAGCCACAGAGCGTGGAGACATAATCACACAGGAACTTCTAATCTTCTACCCTTGCTGGACTGACTTGCCTCCCCCATATTGAGCAGCGGGACACTGTCTCTCTCAAAAGCCCACGCTCTCACAGGGCCCTGGGACCCTCCCCTCTCCATTCACTCCTAGACTCTGCTCTTGTAATTTGCTGTTATCTCTTCTACCATCCATCTGGCCATCCCTGTCCTTTTAGATACCATTTTCTCTGACTACTATCAGTTTCCTTTGTGGGAATCTCCTTTTCCAGATATCTAAAGGTTGGGGAAGCCCCAGGCCTGGAATTTTGCACCCTCTCTCTTTTTTTGAGACACAGTCTGTGTAACTCAGGCTGCCCCCAAATTCGAAATCCTCCTACTTTGGCCTCCTGAGCTCTGGGATTATTGGCGTGCACCACCATGCCCGCTTGTACCCCCTTCTTGAGATATACACATCCCACGAGGTATCACTGAGGCCCCAGGCTCTGAATGCCACCTTCTACCAATGACTGTCAAGTCTACATCCCCAGCCCTGACCCTTTCCCAGGATCCTGACTCCTCTAGCTGAAGCCCTAGCTGACATCTCTTGGTGGCTGTCTCCCTCCAAATAGAAATGTCCAGAAGTGAACTTTCGATTACAAAACCTCTCCTCCCTCAGTCTTACCCATCATCCACCCTGGGGCTTAAGCAAAAGTCTTTGAGTCATCCTTGATTTTTCTTTTTTATTTCACGGCCCACACAGTTCCCTCAGCAAATCTGTCATCTCTGCTTTCAGAATAAATCTAGGGCCCACCCACGTCTGCCCCCTCCATGCTCCTTACCCTAGTTTCAACCCCCATGGTCTCCCACCTGGACCATGACAGTGGCCTCCTCCCTGGTCTCTTTATTCTCCGATATCCCCATACCCAGTGGGAAGAGCCCTACAAACACCTGCCTCAGGTCAGGTCTTCCCCCTTTTCAGAATCCTCCCTCACCTCCACCTCTTTCAGGTTCAAAGTCAAAGTCTTCCCTGCAGCCAGTCAGGCCCTGCAGGTCCACCCTGCTCATGTCTCAGACCTCGCCTCCTCCTTCCTTCTCCTCAGCTGTCCTCTCCAGCCACAATGGCCTCCTTTTTATTTTCCTTGTTTCAATGTCCCAGCTTTTTTTTTTTTTTTTTCCTGTACTGGGTGTTGAACCCAGGGCCTCACGCCTGCATGCTCTGCAAGTGCTGGACCACTGAGCTGCACCCCCAGACAATTTTTTCAGTTTTTGAGACAGGGTCTCACTAAGTTATGCACACTGCCTCTGGTCTCAAACTTGGGATCCTCCTGCCTCTGCCTCTCAAGCCGCTGGGATTGCAGATGTGCACCACCACGCCCGGCTCCCCCCAGCTTTTTTTGTGTATGTAGTTTTTGTTGTTGTTTTTAAAGACAGATTTTTGCTGTGTCGCCCAGGCTGGCCTCAAACTCATGTCAATCTCTTGTGCCTCAGCTTCCCAAGTGCTGGGATTACAGGTGTCTGCCAGCCATGCTTGGCTTCTGTTAGTCAGCTTTTACATTTGCTGTCACCTTCATCTGGGATACCAAACCTCCCCCACCTTCACAGGGTGGCTGCCCTTCTCAGCTTCAGTGTCGCTCTGCAGCCAGAAGGGCCCTCCCCAGCCACACTGTCCGCAGGGTTTACTCCGCCCCTGCTGGCTTTCACACCACTGGGTTCATCTCTTGCAGACCAGATTACAACCTGTGGCTATTTGGCTTATTCGGCCGTTTTCACTTGCCTTGCCCCACTGGACTCTTGGCTTTGAGAGGGGGATGGGGGTTCCATTTTGCTCAACACTGTGTTAGTGTCAAGTTGAGGGCAGTGTCAGTGTTTAACACTTAGTAACGGCTCACCCAATGCTACGGCTTGGATGTGGCTGTCCCAAACAAGTGTTCAAGACTTGGTCCCCAGGTGGTGCTACTGGGAGGTACTGTGGACCTTTAAGAGGTGGGGCTTAGTGGGAGCATGGAAGGTCACTGGTGGAGTGCCCTTGAAGGGGATTGGGGGACCCCATGACTTCCTGCCTCCTGATTTCCTGCCTCCTGACTTACAGCTTCCTTTCTGCTTGCTGGCTCATGAGGTGAGGAGTTTATTCTGCCATGTGCTCTCACCATAAGGTTCCTGACTCACAGAGATCCTAAGCAATGAGACCATTAGATTTTGGACTGGAACCTCCAGAACAATAAGCAGAATTACTTACTTACTTAATTAATTAGTTTTGCAATACTGGGTTGAACCTAGGCTCTTTTGCTTGCATGCTTTCTGCAAGTACTGTCTCACTGAGCTATATCCTCTGTGCTCTTCCTTTTTTTTTTTTTTTTTTTTTTTTTTTTTTTTTTTGAGACAGGGTCTCACTAAACTATGCAGACTGCCTCTGGTCTTGAACTTACAATCCTCTTGCCTTCCTCTCCCAAATTGCTGGGATTACAGGTGTGAGCCACTGTGCCTGGTCCATTCTCTCTTTATCAGTTAATTGCCTCAGGTATTTTGTTATAGTGACAGCTAATATCCACGTCTGTGAAATAGATGAATAGTCTTGAAAACTAAGACTATGGAAGTTTGTTTTACTTTTTGAAAAGTAATAAGTCCTTATTGACTTTATTTATTTATTTATTTATTTTTTAGATAAGATCTTTTTTGGTTTTGCTTATTTTATTTTTTTATTTTTATTATTTTTTGCAGTGCTGGGGTTCAATCCAGGGCTTTGCACATGCTAGGCAAGTGCTCTACCACTGAGCGGCATCTCCAGCCCCTATTTATTTATTTATTTATTGAGACAGGGTATTGCTAAATTATGCAGACTGCCTCTGGTCTCAAATTGTGGTCCTCCTGCTTCTGCCTTCCAAGTTGCTGGGATTACAGGCGTGCACCACCATGCCCAGCTTTTTTTTTTTTTTTTTTTTTAATTTATTTGAGACAAGGTCTCAAATATATTGCCAAGAAAAAGAAATTGTGATAGAGGGGAAGCAATAGATTAAAGTAGATTTCAAGAAGCATCAACCAATTGCAATGGGTGGACTTTGTTTGGATCCTAATTCAAAGAAGCTACAAAAGTTCATAAATGATAGTTGGAAAATTAAAAATTTAAAAACTGAGTAGATATTTGATGATGTGGACACCTTTTGTTTTATTATTTTTATTGTTTTGTTTTTGGTTAGGAGTGATAATGTCATTGTGGTTTGCGAAATGAAAGTCTCGTCAGAGCACATATATTGGGTGATACTGTTTATAGGAAGTGTCCACAGGCAAATCTATAGCAACAGATGGTAGATTCATGGTTTCCAGGGGCTGGGGTGGGGAAATGGGAAGTGACTGCTAAAGGGTTCCTTCTGGGGAGTGATTAAGATGTTCTAAAAGTAAGTTGGGAGTGGTGGCACACTTGGGAGACTGAGGCAGGAGTCAACGCTAGTTTGAGGCCAGTTTGGGCTACATATTAAAACCCTATGTCAAAAATACAGAAGAAGCCTGTGTGTGTGTGGGGGGGGGGGTGTTGCACACACCTGTAATCCCAGCCCTTAGGAGGCCGCAGCAGGAGGACTTTGAGGCCAGAGGCAGCTGCACAACTTAACAAGACCCTGTGTCTCCCAGGTAGCACTTGCCTGGCATGCACACTTGCCTGGCATGCACAAGGCCCAGGCTTCAACCCACAGTACTGCAAAAATAAATAAAATAGATTATAGTGATGGTTGTATAATTCTGTGCATACACTAAAAAAATCACCGAATTGTACATTCTAAATAGGGGTGCGTGTGGTATCTAAATGAAGATGCTTGTATTTAAAAGAAAAGTTTTTCTTTTTCTTTTTTTGGCTGTACTGGGGGGAGGGGTTGAACCCAGGGCCTCGAGCATACTAGGCAAGTGCTCTACCACTGAGCTGCACCCCCAACCCATGTTTTATTTGTTGAGACAAGGTCTCGCTAAGTTGCACAGGCTGCCTCTGGTCTAAAACTCATCCTCCTGCCTCAGCCTGGTGAGTTGCTGGGAATACAGGTGTGCATCACCACACCTGGCTTAAAAGGAAGTCTTTTAGTTGAGAGATACCTAGAAGGCCTGGAGATCCAGTTCAGTGGTAAAGGACTTGCCTCGCCTGTGTGAAGCCCTGGGTTTGATCCCCAGCACCACACAGGGGAGGAGGGACAGACAAAAAGAGACCGAGAAAGTAAAACTCAAGACTGTTTACTGCCCAGGAGTAAATGAATAGCCTAAAATGTGGTTTCAAACACCAGAAAGGGATTTTGATCTTGCTTTGTTTTTTTGAGACAGGGTTTTGCTCTGTGGCTTAGGCTGGCCTTGAACTGTTGATCCTCCTTCCTCAGCCTCCTGAGTGCTGGGATGACAGGTGGGCACCACCATACCGGGCTCTAGAAAAGGCTTTCTAAACCACAGGAGACGTTTTGTAATCTGCAAAGTACTCCATGAGTGGAGAGCTGCTTCATAAACTGTCAACTCTGTCAACTAGGAGGAATTCATGAAATTGTAAAATGATGCTATGTTTTAATGCAGATTTACCTACGAATGAAATGCAGAAAATACATCTGAACATCACTGTGTAATTGAGAGCAGGACTGAGGATGGGGACCGAAAGTGACCTCAACCCTAGCTATAAGCTCTGAATTTTATTTTACAAAAGGAACGTGTTCCTGTTTGGTTAGTATGTCCTATTCAGTTAAAATTTATAGAATATTTACAATGTATTCTGCACATCCAACATAGCACAATAAGGAAGGTCAAAAGACAAATGATGAACTAGGGAAGGTAGGTGCAGCTCCTAGCACTAACAAAATTCAAATCACCCCAAAATATAAAGAGCTTCTAGAAATCAAGAAGAAAAAGACCAACCTTCTGAAAGAAAGAAGTCAGTTCTCAGAATAAGTAATACAAAAGAAATAGCATGCAAAGATGCTTAACTGTACTTCTAATAGGAGAAATGCAAGCTGAAACTGCACTGTGCTGCCATTTTTCACCTATCAGATTGGCAAAAATCCAAAAACTTCACAATGTGGTCTGGTGGCGAGGCTGTGGGAAAATAGGCACTCTCACACATTACTAATGGGAGGGCAGTATGGAGGGCAATATTTGTCCTCAGGGTACATGCATTTATTTCACCCTTCAGCCATAATTCCTACTTCCCGAAGTCTATCCTCTGACATAAACCACACGTGTACAGACTATCATACGTACGAGGGTATTTGTCATAGTCTGCATCGCTAGTGGCCCATAGAGCACATCCTTCGGCACACTTACTTCCATGTGCTGGAACTCTGCAGTAATATGTGTATAAATATACAATGTCTGTGCTACAAACTGCACCCTTGTGCAGTGCACAACTTATACAACTATCCATGGTAGCACCGACTGCAGCATACATCATAATACTAAAATACTAGGAGCAAAGCAACTGTCCATTAACAGAGAATAGGCAAATAAGCCATAATAGACACACAAAGCAGAATATTGGAAAAAGAATGAGGAAGTTCCCATATTTCCAAAATATGTTGTATAGTTATATAGACAAATGATGTAGTACTCTACCTATTATGTAAAAAAGGAGAAAAACAATATTTGTATTTGCATGAAAAAAGCAATGGTAGGGTATGAAAGAAACTAACAAGCTGGGCATGGTGGCACACATTGCAATCCCAGCACTAGGGAGGCAGAGGCAGGAGATTTGAGTTCCAAGCCAGCCCTGGCTCCATAGTGAGACCTTGTCTCAAAAACAAAACAAAACAAAACAAAACAAAACAAAACTGAAATAGGTGCATTGGGAAGGAGTGGGGGTGAGACCTTTCAGTTGTTAAAATCATGAGAATGAATATTTTATTCAAAAAGTAAAACAAATACATGTTTGCAAGTTACAGAATGTAACTTTGTGAATTTTGAACTATAAAATATCATGTACCAGCCGGGCACAGTGACTGCACGACTGTAATCCTAGCAACTTGGGAGGTGGAGGCAGGAGGATCGCAAGTTCGAGACCAGAGGCAGTCTGCGTAATTTAGCAAGACCCTGTCTCAAAAAGTAAAAAAATGGGCTGAGGGTGCAGCTCAGTGGTCCAGCACTTGCAAAGTGTGCAGGCTTGAGGCCCTGGGTTCAACCCCCAGTACTAAAAAAAAAAAAAAAAAATCA